>JAADXK010000196.1:0-35794 GCA_023337805.1 Globisporangium barbulae
GCTGCCAAGCGGACGTCCACCGGACAGCGGATGCGCACGGCTCACATAGTGGACGCAAGTAAATATGTACGCATGCTTCTGCAAACCTAAACCTTTTCTCTTTCAGCGTTTTTTAGTGAGCAACTTGCGTAGAATGAAATTACTCACTAAAACCGGAATATCGTCCAGAATTGAAAGCCCACAAGCACTTAGCAAGCAACAAGCATGGACGACCGCTTGGCGCTTCGACAGGCGCCCGCCGCGCACCCGGACGCTGGGGGCGACGCGATGCACGAGCCGGAGGAGAACGAGGACGAGAAGGTGTACTACGGCTTTGGCGTGTTTATGGGCCTGCCGCTCGCCGACCTCAAGGCCATGAAGGAGGACTATCTGCAGAAGCAGGCCCAATCTCTCGGCGGTGGCGAGTTCCGCACCGCGCTGCCTTCGTCTGCGGGTGTGGGCGCAGGTGCAGCGCGTGGCCCGCCCCTCGACTATGACGCTCCTCTTGGGGCTGTTCCTGTTGGCCGTGTGGCTCCAAGCAACTACAGCAACGGACGTAGCGGCAGCGGCGTGCCCGGCGTAATGCCCCCTCTTGCGCCGCCCAACGGACGCGGCGGACACCAGATGGCGGCGCATCCCGGCCAGGCGCACTACGGCGTCTCCATGGACGCCTCTCGCGGTACGCTCGGCCGGGCGTACGACGCGTCCCACGACGACAACGAAGAGCTGAGCGACGACGGCTCGGACGGCTCGTACTCGGCGCCCAAGTCCCATTCGCTTAACTTCATCTTGCACTAGCCCTTTGCCCAGAACAGCTCCGTCAGCCAGCACCGAGATGCGCCAGAGAGAGAGAGACGAGCGAGAGATTGCAAGTCGTCACTGTCCAGATACCATCGATTGCGTGGACTCTGCTGAGGTGGCACGCACTCGGATTCCGCCTGGATGTTCTGCGTGGCTAATGTAATTTATTCGTGTGTACTTCCTCGTCTCCGTCTCGTTTGCAATATCTCATCCATTCGCACAATGCGTCTCATACAATTAGAAGTCTCCAGCGCTAGAGCCGTGAAGCTTGTAAACGTGGGAATGGCGTAACGCTGCAGCGGGGGCCACCAAACGAACCCAAGCTGCTGCAGGTGTGTGGAAAACTACGATGATGTATTGGAAAGTGTCTATCGGCTTCTCTCGCTTGTCCCTCTCTCTCCACTGCGAATGCCTGCTCTACTTGCGCTTGCGGAAGCGCTTGAAGGACTTCTTACTCTTGGCCTCGAGGTCCTCGCTCGCGTTGCGCTTCTTGTACTCGCCGTCACCCGAGATCTCCGAGCCGAGCTCCTGGTAAAGTTGGCGGAACTTACGCGCCGAGCCCACGGGGCGCAGCGGCTCGGCCAGCAGGTGACTGAGCTGTGCGCGCTGCGCCTCGATGGACTGCGCGCCCTTCTTGCCGCTGCCGGTCTTGTTGTCGTTCTTGAACTTGAGCTCCTGCATGAGGTTGTCGTCCATGTCGAGGTCCGCGGCCGCCGCCATCTGGCTGAACCACGTCTCCTCCGACTTGACCTTGCCGTTCGCGTTCTCGTCCTCGTTGATGGACTTGGCCAGGCGCACGCGCTCGTCCACGGCCGGCAGGAAGCGGTGGTCGAACGGAAAGTCCGAGAGCCCCGTCGGGCGGTGCAGCACCTTGCAGATCTGTGCGTGGTACTTGGCGTCGGCCGGGCCAACCAGCGAGATACTCAGCCCCTCCTTCTCCGCTCGCGCCGTACGACCGCTGCGGTGCACGAACACCTCGGTCGAGCGCGCGATGTGGTAGTGCACCACGTAGTCGACGCTCGGGATGTCGAGACCGCGCGCAGCCACGTCCGTGGCCACCAGGATGCCCTGGGCGTGCGCGCGGAAGTTGTCAAGCTTCTTGAGGCGCTGGCGCTGCTGCATCTCGGCGTGGAGCGCGAACACGGGAAGGTTGAGTAGTGACAGCAGACTCGCAAGCTTGCGCACCTGGTGGATCGCGTTCAGAAACACGATCGTGCGACCAGGGTACTGCGTCAAGAAGTAGTACAGGAAGCTGTCGCGCGTCGAGTCCGAGACCTCGTGCTGACAGAGTTCGAGGCCAGACGGCAGCGACAGGGCGACGTTCTCCAGCTGCTTCTTTCGTCGCGCCTCCGTGTCGGCGCCGGACGCCGCAGCACTCCCAGCGCTCTCGTCGATACTCAGGTCCACGACCGCGGGCTTGCCACGCAAACCCACGCGCTTCATGACGCTCTCGAGCACTGTGAGCGCGTGACGGTGCTTCTTTTTGCCGTTCTGGAAGCGCCCGCCCTCGGGGATCGTAAGCGTCGCAGAAAAGAGGAACGTCTGGCGCACCTGACGCGGGGCTTCGACCACCGCCTTCTGCGGAGCTGCTGCTGGTGCCGCAACTTCGCTCGCTTCCTCCTGGCGCTTTTGCTTCGCCTGCATCTTGAGCACGTCGTCCAGCATCATCACGTTGGCACCGTTCGCGAACGCACCGCTGCCGTCATCGTCTTCATCGTCATTCTCAGCGCCCTCATCCTCGCTCTCTTCGTCGTCCGACATGTCCACGAGCTCGGACGCCGCGCTCTTTGGCTGGAAGCGCAGCGCGTCGAAGATCTTTTCCACCTCTGGGTACGTTCCGGTCTGCAGCATGCGGTCGGCTTCGTCGATCACGAGGAAGCGCAGCGTACTGTTGAGGTCCTTGAAGTGCGCGTGGTTCTGGTCGATCATGTCCCACAAGCGACCAGGCGTGCCGATCACGATCTCGGGCGAGTACGTGAGCATGCGCTTCTGCTTCTGGATCGCCATGCCGCCCACCAGCGTCACAATGCCAATCTCTCGGTTCTGCACCATCTTCTCCAGATGCTGGTGGATCTGCAGCGCCAGCTCTCTCGTGGGCGTCAGGATCAAAGCCTTGCAGTCCTTCGTGTAGCCTTTCTGCTCACGTTCATACAGCAGTTGGCTCAGAATGGGCAGTCCGAACGCTAGCGTCTTACCAGAACCAGTCGGCGCCGCACCAACGACGTCGCGGTTGTCCACAAGCGCCGGGTAGATCGTCTGCTCCTGGATGCGCGTGGGCGTGAGGAAGCCCGACTGCTTGAGCGAGTGCATGAGCGTGTTGTGCAGTTTGAACTTGTTCCACTTGGGCAAATCCGTTGGCTTCAGTGGCTGTAACGCAGCTGGCGGAGTCACCTTCTCCTTCTTCGCGACCTGCTGCTTCGGCTTCTTCTCCTTCGATTGCTTTACTGGCGCTGGCTGCTTCGCCTGGACGACTTCTTCTTCATCGTCATCAGACTCACCATCCAGCTCATCATCATCAACATCACCTTCGTCAGCAGCAGCAGCTTCGAGGTCCTCTTTCCTGGCCGCATCCTTCTTCGCCTTGGCCTTCTTGCGCTTCTTCTTCTTCGACGGGTCCACCGCCGTGCGCTGACTGCTGATGAGGATGTGGCCGCCCGACTCGGTCTTCTCCAGCTTGTAATCTGCAACACAAACACATACGCGACCCAACATCAGCATCACACACATGCATACGAATATAGCTTATGGCCAACCACAGCACGCAACACACGCACCTGTCATCTCCTCCAGCTCAAAGGCGCATCCGTCCTCGAAGCCCTCGACCTGGACGTCGTCCAGGTTCACCTTGGACCATCCGCCCACGAACGTCTGCTGCGCTGCGCTGCCGCCATTGCGCCCAGACGAGCGCTTCTTGCGCTTCTTGCTCTGTTGCTGCTGCAGCGGCCCCGAGGCGTCAGCGTTCACCACCGCCGCCGCCACTTGCTTCGCGCCACTCATTGCTCTCTGAGTAATGACGCAGCTTGCGAAAAGCTGCGTTCCCGAAATTGGTCGCGACACAACCAGCCAATTTCAGCGAATCATACAGCTAGTATCGTAAAATGGGACCAATCACATAATTTAGAAACTTAATTTCGACCAATTAACGTTGATGAGCTGCCGCTCATCTTTTTCGCCCACTTCTTGATTGGCGTTCGTCGCAGAGCACCGGGAGCAATCGACGAGGAGCCATGCGAGCGTTCGGCGTCCGCAGCTCCCGCAGCTGCATGCGCGCACTGGCCACTCGCGCCCCCGCGTGCTCCACTAACAGCAGTGCGAGTCTGCGCGTCGTCAGCAACAGCAGCAGCAACCACCGCCACGCGTGCGAGGGTCTCCGCAATCTCTCGTCCTCGTCTTCAGGTGCGCAGGCGAACCGCAACACTTTCATGTCGAGCTACTACCAGCTGGAGGACCCGCAGGAGATCGCGACGTTCCTGAGTCGCAAGAAGCTCGCAGCGCGTGAGACGGACACGCACTTCGTGGTGCGCGACTGCCCGTTCTGCCACCCGACGCGCGGCAAGGCCGACAACATCTTCAAGCTCTATGTGCACAAGGCGCAGGGCGTGTATAAGTGCCACCGCTGCGGCGCCGCTGGTAGCTGGTTCGACTTCAAGAGCAAGGTATGTTATGTAGCTATAAAGTGCGCATGAGATGTATGATATTGTGAACTGATCATTTGCTTCTCTCATGCGCATGCGCATTAGCTGCAGAGCAATGTCGGAGTAAGCTCCATGGACGGCGTGATGCACGGCGGTGGTGGTGGCGCGAGCATCGCGGATGCTGCACCAGCCAAGGTGATCCAGGTGCTGAACAACGCGAAGGCCATGGCGATCCAGCAGAACCTGCTCGAAGACGCCGACTTCAAGTCCGTGCTCGCGTACTTGATCGAGACGCGCGGCATCAAGCGCGACGTGCTGCAGAAATACGGCGTGGGCGCCATTGAGCAGCCGTTCCGGGACGAGAGCGGCGCGCAGGTGACTGTCAAGTGCATCTCATTCCCGTGGATGGCTCGCCAGTACGACCTGGACGCCATGGGCGTCGTCTGTGACACGGACGCGGCATCTGAGACTTCGTCGGATGACAAGAATCTCTTTAACGTCATTCGCCTCAAGATCCGGGCAGTCGACGACAAATCCAAGCAGCGGCTGGTGCCCAAGGGCGGCAGCTGGGGGCTCTTTGGCTGGAACACGGTGCCCACGTCCTCCGAGGAGATCGTGATCACCGAGGGCGAGTTCGACGCCATGGCCGTGCACCAAGCCACGGGAATGCCTGCGATTTCGCTGCCGAATGGCTGCCAGTCGCTGCCACCCAGTGTGCTCCCATTGCTCGAACGTTTTAAGAAGATCTACCTGTGGATGGACAACGACGCCTCGGGCCAGGCGAATGTGGAGAAGTTCGCGTCCAAGATCGGCGTCACGCGCTGCTACATCGTGCGTCCAGGCGCGAGTCCTGCTCTGAAGGCCGTTAAGGACGCCAACGACGCGTTACTGGCCGGCCTGGACTTGGGCAAGATGGTCGCGTCGGCCGAGCGCATCCCGCACAGTCAGATCACGACGTTCGACGAGCTGCGACGCGAAGTGTACGAGGAGATCCTGAACCCGCTGCGCGCCTGTGGCGTGCAGTCGCGCTCGCTGCCGTCGCTCAATCGGCTGCTAAAGGGCCACCGCATGGGGGAAGTGACGGTGCTCACTGGCCCCACGGGCTGCGGTAAGACGACGTTGCTGAGCCAACTGTCCATCGACCTCTGCGGCCAAGGCGTGAGCACACTCTGGGGCTCGTTCGAGATCAAGAACACGCGGCTGATCCACAAGATGCTTAACCAGCTGGCCGGCCGCAGTCTCCAGGGCGATTTGAACGCGTTCGAAGGCGCGGCCGACAAGTTCGAGGCGCTGCCCATGTACTTCATGCGGTTTTTCGGTAGTACGGACGTGGACGAGGTGCTAGACGCCATGGAATACGCCGTGTACGCCTACGACGTGCAGCACATCCTGTTGGACAACATCCAGTTCATGATGGCGGGCCAGGGCCGCGGCTTCGACAAGTTCGAGCGCCAGGACGCCGCGCTGGACAAGTTCCGCAAGTTCGCGTCGCAGAAGAACGTCCACCTGACGCTCGTGATCCACCCGCGCAAGGAGCAGGAGGACCAGGACCTGACGCTCACGTCCGTCTTCGGCACGGCCAAGGCCACGCAGGAGGCCGATAATGTGCTCATCCTGCAGCGCACGCGCGGGAACTCGAAGTTGGACGTGCGCAAGAACCGTTTCGACGGCACGCTTGGCTCCATCCCACTGACCTTCGACACCGACTCAAACTGCCTGCGTGAGTTCAACGAGGAGGTGATGAGCGAGAACGTCGCGTCGGTCGATCTTGAGGCTCAGATGGCGTTTGAGCAGAAGCAGCGCCAGCAGAAGGCCACGCGCGCGGCCGAGAGCAGCTTCGTACAGGCTACCAATGGGTCTTCTATTGAAGATGAGCAGCCGGAGGTGATGCTTGAGCAGCTGGCGTTCTCGTACGAGCAGGAGGCGCGTCAGTACGAGTTTGCGGCTGCGGCCAGTTCGTCGGACGAGAGCAAACCGCTCAATGGCTCAGCGCCGTCGCCCTCGTTCCAGATCGTCCCGAACGGCTCTTTCGGCAGAGACTCGGACGACAAACCGAAAGGCGCTGATGTTAATGGCCTTAACGGCTCGTCCAAGCGCGGCCCGAACGGCCTCAACGGCTCGGGCCGCGAGCCCTTCTCGTCATTCACGCCGATCATCACGAGATAGTGAGTGATCGAAGCCAATTTCCAAATACACAACCAACTACTGCATCCTGTAGATCACCCTGGGAGTTAATTGCCCATTCACACATAGATAGGAGGTCTATTATATTCACAACTGCTCTCTCTCTCTCTCACTTCGGTATAGCTTACCGGATCGAGAGCTGCTCGTAGATGGTCCAGGTGACGGCGGTGGAGAGCGTGCGCTTAAGTACGCGCGGCACGATGCCCTTTTTGAAGCCGCGCCAGCCCTCGTCGTCCACGATCTTGCACACCGTCTGGCGCAGCGTGAGCGAGTTCTTGACGCTTGTGAGCTCGCCATGGGCGCCCTTGTCCAGGATCGAGAGCTGCATGCGCGTCTTGACCACGTCAGCCGGGTGCACGACGGTTGTGGCGAGCACGCCGGCCGCGACGCCGCTCGCAAAGTGCACGCCGTAGGTCGGCGCTTCGGGGAACTCGAGCTCCAGCACGGCCTTGAGACGCGTGTAGATGAGCACGTAGAACCCCGAGAAGGGCACGTCGCGGATGAGCGTGGGCACCATGCCGCGGTACAAACCGCGCACACCCTCGTCGCGCAGCACATGCTGGAAGACCTGCAGGTTGCTGCTGTATGTGCCCGGCGCCTGCCACTCCATGCGCGCCTTCACGATCGTGACCGGTGACATAATACAGCCAGCGAACGTGCGTGCAAACGCGCCCGAGAGGAACGTGTTGATCGCCGAGGTGGGGAACATGGTCATGCAGTGGTCGAGCGTCGTGAAGTAGAGGCCGGCGCCGCCCGCGACGCGGATGAGCGTGGACGACGTGCCGCGCCACATGGAGCGCAAGCGCGTCCAGAGCTGCTCCTTGTTCGCGAGCTGCAGCTGCTGTTGCACGGCCGCCTGGCGCTGGTGGTCGTCCAGTATGTGCTGGAAGAGCGAGCCGTCACCGGGCGTCTTTGCCGTCATCATAGCAGCGCCGAACGCGCCTTGCTGGTGTGTACGCAGCACGTCCAGTGGCTGGAACGCCAGCGCCGAGATCATGCCCGAGAGCGCACCGGCCACGAGCTTCTTGGTCTTGCGCGTGTGGCCCGAACTCTCGTCCGTGCGCGCGGCTGCGCCCGTGCTGAGCTGCAGCGCCACGGGGGGCTCGGTCGTCACGATGGCTGAAGACGTCGACGCCATTGCCAGCGGAAAGCGAGACTGCCGGGTGACGGTGATGGCGATATCCGCAGATACTGTAGAAGAGAATAGCCTCTCAAACTCAATGCTGAATAAATGTCTTTTCATAGGTGTATTATCATTCACAGGTCTTAGCTTCCACGCTCAGCCCTTGGAGCTGCGCTGTGAGTCCTTGATGCGCAGCTGGCTCCAGTCCGGAGCAGACTCGCCACTGTAGCCGTAGTTGAAAAAGAGCTCCTCGCCGCGCTTGATGTCCTGCTGCGCCCAGATGGCCACGCGGTGCTCGCCGCCCACGCGGAAGATCTTCGCCTTGCACTTGGGGTTCACACTCGAGTGGTTCGCGAACTTGCTCTTGTTGCCCTTGCGGATCGCGTCCACGACCGCGTCCTCGTTTGCGTCGAATAAGAAACTGATCGCGTTCTTATCGTAGATGCTACCGCGGCGCTCCGCCTCGTCCTGAGAGATGATCGCGCCCTTGTACTCGTAGATGAACTCGCCCCGCTTGATCGGCTCGCGGGCGAACGTGCCCCACCCGTGGGTCGTCGAGAACGAAACACCGAGCTTCTTGTGAATTCCGCGCGTGAGGTTCACGTTGCAGCAGATGCCCAGCTCCAGCGCAGGTCGTTTTTGAAGGTCGTCGTTGTGGATCAGCGCTGGAACCTCACTGGCTCCGCACGTGAAGCACACGTCGGGGTTACACTCTCGCATCGCCACAAAGCATGGACACGCGTTCGTTCGACAATTTCCCATACTGCACCGACATCCTGTAAACCTGCAGCACACAGACGAAAAGCACAATTTGTCAGCACATCAAGTAGATACCTCTAAGTTCAAAACATGCGGGCGCCTTACCTGTTTGGGCAGTCGCGAGAACACGAACACGCTTTCTCGCACATGTGGTCGCGCGTCATGCAGGAGCAGACGCTGGAATCGCACACGCCGTCGTGGTTGCACGGCTCGTATTCGTGGTTCGACCCCTTCTCTTTCAGTCGGTTGTTCCGCGTCCGCTTCAAGAGTTCGCGGTTGTTGTTGTTGCGCGACCCGGTGTTTCTTCCTCGCTTACGGTTCTTGTTCGTTCGGCCATCGGGAGAGAACGCGGCCTCATCTATCGAACCGTTGTGCCCCAATGAGCTCTGATTCTCAGCCTCCAAGTGCTTATGAAGATCCTGGCACGACACGGATTTCACAATCGACGCAATCATGCACGAATTGTCTCCAACGGCGTCTCGTGTTTTCTGCAGCAACACCAGCTCAGCAGGACTCAAAGTGTTCTTGATATTGCTGTCCAGCGCGTCTTCGTTTACGCTGTTGCCTTGGACACTGGCAGAGTTCTCCGACAATTTCTCAGCTGAGGACGCTGGTGATTTAGCAGCACCAGCTTTCCAGCAAGTGTCACTGCACATGTCGTGCTCACCCAGAAAAGCACCAACCTTGGCATTCACCAGCGCACAGTGCGAGTTGTCCAGGAATTCCGACTCATCGGGAACCTTTCGGGCCGGCTTTGCCACTCGCGACGGGCGAGGTGCACGACTCTTCTCCGTCAGCGGAAAGCCATCCAAAAACGCAGTCGCCATCGTACTTGCTCTGGTCTGAGAGCGCGCGGAGCGACGTCTGTCGAAAGCCATGCCAGAGCCTGTGGATTCATTCTCATCCGTACCGGCGCCTTCATCGTCAAACTCAACATTGTCAACCGAATTGTCAGGTGAAATGAGCTCAACCACGCTGGGCTCGACGGCATCCGCAGCTGGAGTCTTGTCTTCTTCTTCTTGCTCCAATTTCTCCTCAGACGAAGTCTCCTCGACGGCCAATGCCACAGGTGACAGGTGCAACGGCGGATTGATCGGGTCGACACGTCGGATAGGCTGTGGATGCTCAATGCCGTGCTCGTGGCAGTCGTACTTGTAGCACATTCGGCAAAATAGATCGCGATAATGCACAGACAACTCGCCATACTCGCTCGTTGACCGCAGACCGAGTTTGCTAGCGCGTTGGTCGGTTCGATTTCGGGCGAGGTTCGACTCGAAGTACGTCGGAAGAGGCGTGAGGCGCTCGGAGAGAGGCTTTTTCGCCGGATCCGAAGTTCCAAATGCGGAAGTCGCCTTGAAAAGGTTGACCAGCTGAGTGTGAGTATCAGCATCGAAGTCTGGGGTTTTCTCCTGGACGAGGGACTTTGCAGCTTCGATACGTCTCGTTGCTAATCGCTTCGCGTCAAAGTTCTTCTTGATCTCTCCGTAGTCGGTGTACGCTTGGTTGAACCCGTAGACGTTCTTCAGGGCAGTAAAAACCGGTGCCGAGTCGCCGCATTCTGCGATCACGAAGCGAAGAAAGTACTCGTTGACTTCTCCGTCGAGACCGCTGCGCTGACTTGCTTCCTGGGATCGAATCTTCTCGTACTGCTTCACGTCAATCTCTTCACCACTTTCGTTGTCTCCAAAGTATGGAACATACCGCAAGATCGGATCATCTTCGACGCGAATGCTGCTCTTGATGCCAATAAAGGCTGTCGATCTGCTCTGCATGTGAAACTTGCAGAGTCGCGAGGCGGAATTTGGTCTCAACGTCTCGCCAGCGTTCGTTTCATCAGTACCCACAACGTACTTTAGCTTTGCGTACTGGGCAGGTGGGATGACCTCCGGAACCTGCATTTGGTGAATGAGAAAGCGCTCCGTTGGAGCAACCTCTAGCTTGTGCATTGTCCCTAAGAAACACACCAAAGCAGCAGCAAGTTGTTAGCACCCTTGCGGTCAGTCAGCCATTTGACGAACTCTTCATAATGTAAACTCACATGATGGCTTCCGAGTCTTCTTCTCTTGATGCAGCTGGTGGTCGCGAAGAAGCTCGGTGACCTGACTGCGCGCCTCTTGTAATATCGTAGTTGCCTTCAATCGGTAGCACTCTTGAATCTTCGGGAGCTCGTTCTCCACCAACTCTGACACCTTCTTGTCCATTTCCGCCTGCACGAGGCCTTGATCCGTCTCGACAGCGACAACCTGATTACTCTTCCCAAACGACGACAGGATCTTGCACTTCTCCTCCAGCACTCCTTCCGAATCTGGGAATAAACATTGCTCAGTGACTCGGTCTTTCCCATGTCCAGAATGATCAATGGCCTTGAGCCGCAGGTGAACGATATAGCAACAACTTCGTACCGTAGGCTGTCAGCGGCGGGTAAACCTTGGACATCAGGCATGGTCTCGCATCTCCTGTACTTGACGGAAGCAAGTTCACTGGCGCGACATCGAAGTAGCACTGCCGCCATGACGTGTTGTGAATGACTGTGTTCGAGATGTCGCGTCTAGTTGGCAGGATATCGGACACAATCACAGTCGGTTCGGCTTGCTTGTACGACGCATGGTGGCTCTTGGAAAACGAGGAACTCTTTCGCTCATCGCTTTTCTTTGCAACGCTCTTTAGTCGTTTCCGCTTGGGTTTCGAAGTGACCCCGCCACCATTCTGGTTGGACTGCTTCCTCGAAATCTGGCTGCTCTCTTCGTACGTCGCTCTCAGTATATCAAAGTCTTCATTGCCATCATCGTCGCTGAAAATGTCGATCGTTTCTAAAACAACAGTCGCTGTCTTTTCGTAAGCACGAGCAAAGAGTTGTTCCTGCATTTGCGAAGACGAACCAGCAGCTTTGACAGGAGTCTCGACAGGTTTCACTCGACTGGCTGGTTTCTTTAAGGGGGCTGGCTCGAAGTCCGAGTCCGTGTCCGAGTCGTAGTAGGTCGGAATGGACTTGGCACCTGCTGACTGAACGGGGCGCGAAGCTGATGTTACTGACTTTGGAGCTTGCTGAACGGAGCGCGAAAGCAACGTTGACGCTGGCTTTGGAACTGGGATTGATACCACGGGCTTTGGGGATGAGATTGATGCCACGGGCTTTGGAGCTGGGACTGGTACCACGGGCTTCCAGAAAGAAGCAGGCGCAGCTCGAGCTGAAGCTTTTGATTTCACTTTTTGTTGCACCGGCCTCTTCACGTTCTTCCTGGCCGCGACGGCTTGCAAGTGTTCGAGCGCCAGCTGCTGCGCCTGTAGTTCGCTGAAGGATAACGTGTCCGCAAACGACCTTCTGCTCCTTCTCGACTGGTCAGCGTCTGCAATGTCAACGATATTGGTTGCAACTGAGCTATGTTGGCACCTGTCGCTGCTGCTTGCACTCTTGCTGCTGAACGCGTCGGGGATGTATTCGAAATCCGAGTCTCCGCTGGCCACGCTGCTCGCCGAATGCGAGTTCGCGTTTCTACTACTAGCAGTTTTCTTCATGACGCGCGCTCCTTCGGTCCGCGGCTTCTTCGCTGGTGGTGCGCCATTCTTTCTTGCGTCGGCCTTGTGTGCAGTAGCAGCTGTCCGAACCGCCACCTCCTCATCTGCGCTGTCGTCCAGGACGATCACGTCGTCTATGACAAGAGCACACAGCCATGTGAGCTGACTGGTACACTATACAAACACACCACTACTCTTCTATATACACCAGCATGCACACAGAGAGACGCTCACTCGCTCGTACCTGTCGCCATGCTCGCCGTGCGCTGCTCCGCCCCGCGCTTCAGCCGCTCCGTTGATCTTGGCGCGCGGAATGGGATAATTGGTTCATCCGAGGCACTCCTTAACAACCAAGTCTAAACACCCGTTAACATTCACTTTGATCCTCTATAATAGTTTATAAACCTCACATATGTTGCAAACAATGCCTCGAAAAAGCATACCCTTTCATTTTCGTTTGAATTCGTTGTCCTCGAATTTCAATTATGGCCCTACCTTTTACTGTGCAGAATTATATACAAAGCTCAAGCCAAATGTCCATTTCGGATGGTCGGATGGAAACCTAAGATTGAACCCTAACGGCAAAGCGCCATGCCCTTAGAGACAAAAGCGATATTTTGACCAATCAAAACGCGGATTAAAAATTAAGAATAAAATATAAATTTTGAAATAGAAATGATGAAATTATAAATTTAGACCATAGCACATGGGAGAGCTTTGCTGAAGCTGCTTCTGATCACTTCCTCAAAAATATTCTCCCAAGCACAAAGCGTTCTCTTTGCCATTAAGATTCTCTTCTCCTTGGCAGTTGTGTTTTTTGTCGCACCTGTCCTCCTTGAGCCACTCGACCTCGAGCATCTTCTTCAGGGAGCCCATTACACCGACGTCAAGCGGTTGACAGACTGGCGTTGTGTTTGGCGGGAGTGCTTCTCTGCCATCGTAGCACCCCAGCCACAATGTCGTGGGCCTCGATCGACACGTGGCTGTCCAAGTTGTCCAAAAGGATGACTGACGGCCCCTCGATCTGAGGCTGCAGTACCTCCCGCAGATATTTGCGCCAGACGCGAGCATTCATCCACGCATTGCACTGTGCGGTGTAATAGTGACCTTCAACACAACGAAACATAGTTTGGTATGTTTGCTCATGCGGTAAATTTTGATGTGAAAATTGTAAATTTTGCCTTTGGGGTAGTTTACGAGCTCGCGTTCTCGAATTGTGCCGTTCTCGGAGCCACGCAAGATGAACACGATGGAAAGCTTCCTTCCTACAAAAACAAAACCATTACATGATTACGATGCACGCAAAAAGTGATCGTTTCAGATTCATTTACCATCAGCGTGCACGTCTAAAACTGCAGTCATTCGAGCTGAGTGTCGCTCCATCTCCAACACGCGCGTGTTGCCCCCACCACGCTTAGATCAAAGCCTCTTTGGTGGAAAGTCAAAGTAGGTACCCGTCTCATCAATATTGATGAAATCTGAAGGCGTATGATGCATGTTGGCTTGCCAGAACTCGACTGAATTCGTTTCGCTGTGCTTCAAGGTTCACCGGCGTTGTTTGTAAAGCAGAATAGAAAGCGGCACAAAGTGTGTAAAAATTATCATTCATTTGTGAAAACTAGAAAACAAAATTAACTTACGCGTGCACGGGTTGGTGTCCTTGATGAAAACCGCGGCGCTTAGCAAAGTGCTGCAGCAGGCGAAAGCGCGATTGCACAATTGTCCCCTTCGATTTCTTCGCGAGCAGATAGTCTTTAATCCACTGAGGGAAGTTGCGATGAATGTACATGATTATGGTTCTTATTCCTAAAACTGCAAGAGGATACACACAGACGTTTTGGTCAATACAAATTTGCGCAACATATCACACAGAACAGTAAAGACTCTCACATTTTCTTGTCTCCTAATGTAAGGATGTGGGCTACAGTCACACCTACACTCATGGCATACACAAACATTCCGCGGATTACGTGTGCTACCTTCACTCTTGGAACCCACAATCATTCCATTGATGACGCATCCCGAAAGTGTCCCAGAACCTTTAGCCAATCAGATAGCTAGCAGTATGTGATGTGTTGACCTGCATGTGATGCATATAGATTCTGAGGCGTGATTGGTCCCCGTGCAGAGAATATCCAGCGCGTACGCCAAGGACACGCAAGAGATCCAGTAGCGGTTTAGATGTAGTGAAAGCGAACTAAGGACCGCTCGAAATGAATCATTTTCCAATTTGCCTTCTACTACTCAAGTCTCCTCCTCTTCTCTCCAACTCCTTACACCTAACGTCCTTCATGAAGGAAAGCAGCCGAGCCGTAAAAGGAATGCTCTTTTTCTTCCCTTTCGTGAACGACCTAGTGCAGCTAGATCCCGTGTGCTCACGCAGTCGGTTTCTCGCTTCTTCCATGCGCGTACATTCCATCGCGAGATGCCGAAGAGCTTCTCCACAGCTCGCTCACTGCGCGTAGCAAGGGCGTCGAGTACCTTCAGCCTCTCTTTCACTGTACACGTTCTTCTCTTCTTCATGCCGCTTCGAAATGCAAAATGAAAAGAACAAGTGCTGCTTGTGCGCGCTCTTGCTCGCTTTGTGGTTCTTCGCCACACAATTTGAAAATAATTTCTATTGGCTAAAATTACTTGATTTGTGTGGTAGAAATATGAAATGTCAAAACAAGGTGGTTTGGGTGGGCATTGTGCGATGTGTGGGCATTTGGTCCCATCGTTATCTGTATTGTCTTTCTGAGTGCTAACTGTGACTGTGTCCTCGGGTCTATGAACTATAGCAAGTGCAGCGCGCACAAGAACCACGAGCGCGTCGTGGTCAACGGATCAGGTGGTTCGTTGGCCAACTCGTTGAACTACTTCAACATGGTATTCAGTGTTCAGTCGTCTCCGCTGTCGGATGACGTGGTCGAGCTCGAGGTGGCTCTTTGCCGCCAGAGGGCAGCCAATCGAGCACTTGCTCGTCGGTACGGAAATGCAGCGAACTAGTTGATCTTTGATACGTCGCGTAACTTCGTGTGAAAAAAATTGCATTTGACCGACGTCTTCTTCATCCCGTTTCCAGGTTGGCTGCGGCCGTGGTGCACGCGAAGATGTCAATGTGTGACGTGTTAGGCAAGGAAAGGTAGTACACGCTCGTGTTCATGCCGTACTTTGTCGAAGGGGTGCGGTAGTTTGCTTCAAGCCGAGCTGGCACGCATTTGCGATCGAAAGAGAAGGGAAGAAGAATGAACTGGGTCAACAGCTCGCTGCAGCTCGCGGGCACGCTGCTCGAGTCCGTCGACCAGCACGCCGCCTACAAGCTTGCAGGTACCACAACGGCACCGACTGTCTGATGCGCGTGGCGTCCTGTCGCCATTGCGACTGCCATTCTGATCTCTGTCCCTCTTTTTTTCTCTCAGGCGCCGAGTCGGACGAGGAGCAAGACGTGCAGGAGGAAGGGCTGCTCTCATCGCTCAAGAGCCGTATTACGCAGGCCACGGACGCCATTTCGGCTACTGACAGCAATGGTGGAGACAGCGAACACGACGTGGACGACGAGCGCGCTTTTCAGGAAGATTCGCAGAGCACAACGAGCGAGAATGGCACGCCACAGGTACCGTGTGTTGTCCTTTCCAAAGCAAAACGATGGACACGCATGAGTGATCAGCGCGAGTGACACATTGCCTTTTGCTGCTAGATAAATGAGGAGCTACCTGAGCCTGCCGCTCTCCCACGCGTACGAAGTACCCCGCCGAGCTCTGGATCTGGCAAAGAGGCTATCGGAAGAAACTTGCCATCGCCACCGCGAAGCTCATCGGGGACTCCGATGTCCATCGAGGAAGAGTGTGGTCGCCTGCGCAAGGAGCTCGCGCGGATGAAAGCGGACCTTCGAGCGAAGGAGAAAATGCTTGGGACGACGCAGAAGAGCGTGCGCGTGTATGAAGAAGAGATTGAAGCGCTCGAGAAAGAATGCAAAGAGAAGATCGCGGAGGTCCAGCAAGAGGTGCGAACACTTGTCTATATGCCATACTAACGTATAGTATCCGGCTGCTAACGGTTTGCATTTGACAGTTGGCTCGGGTGCGCCAAGAGAAAGATGCAGACGAGAGAAACTTTGTCCAGGCGCTGGAGCTCAAAGGTGAGCAAGCACAGACCGCAATCGTTGAACTAGAGGCGCTCCAAGAAGCGAAGCGTTTGCAGACTGAAGAGATCGCAGCATTGAGAGCGGAATTGGCAAAGGCGGTCGAGTCAAAAGACAGTCTCTGGACCACTGCAGCGTCGGCGAACAACGAGTCCGAGCAGCTGATTATCGCTCTGCGTGCCGAGCTCGAAGAGACACTGGCAACGATGAAGAACCTGAAGAGGGAGCACGAGACCTCGAAGATGTCGATGTTTGCGCGCCAGTCGCAACTGGAGAAGATCAACACGGAGCTCGGAACCAACGTTGCGAAGTTAGAGAAGGAGCTTGCAAAGGCGAAAGAAATGGCTGCAAGTGGTGGAAATGGTCCTGCGGGACTGTCAGAAGGACCTGGGAGCAACAGCAAGTATGGAAACGGCGCGCTGGCTTCTTCGAATGGAGCGCTTTCAACCTTGAAGGACGACTATCGGAAAGTACAGCAAACGCTCGTGCTGACCAAGAAGATGCTCCACGATGAGACGCGGAAGAACGAAATTCAAAAACAGGAAATGCTCGCCCTCCGCGACGAGCTCCATCGCGTCAAGCACGCGTTCGACGAGGCGCAGCAGACGGCAGCGCAGCATCTCTTTGTTGCGAGTCGAGAGAATGAGAATCTGAAGGAGCAGCTGAACCAGATTACAGCTAACAGCCACTCTGCAGTTGGAGCTGCTGGTACTGAGTCGAGAATACAGACACTCACGAACCGTTTGGTCGAGAAGCAGGAGACCATCGACGGCTTGCGGAGCAAAGTGTCGACGCTGGAAGTTCGACTGGTGGACGCACAGAACAGAAGCCAGAGCGCCGAAGAGCGTTTGGCGCAGATTGAGCGCAGCGGCGGCATCCTGGACATGGAGATGGCGACGCCTGTCGGCAAGCGCACGGCTGCGGGCGCGCGCTCTCGGCCGAACCGCATGGCGAACATGATGATCCGAGTCGCACCAGTCGTCGAGCGCAGTAGCCGTGTGGTCACTGCGCTGGACGTGCTCGACCGGTGGCTCATGTTTCTCGGCCGCGTGTTCCTGAGCTATCCGTTCGCGCGCCTGGGGCTGCTGTGCTACATTGCGCTGATCCACTTTTGGGTATTTGTCGTGTTGAGCTTCCACACGAGCCACTTGAGCGAGGAGATGCAGCACGCTGCCGCAGAGGCAGGTGCAGGGGGTGCAGCAGGTGGTGGTGCTGGCGGTGGCTTTGCGCCGGACGCCATCGGCAACGGGCTCTTCCCGACATCGTGAGCGTGAGCTTGGCGTCGATTCTGAGATGTGAGATCTCAAACAACAAGGTCAAGTGTGGTGATTTTTGTCCGAGTTGTTCCCATTTTGGTCCTTGCTTAACGTGAAAGTTGGACGCGTCCAGTTCGACTTCTGGTTGTGAGATCGGCTGGTATATCATTTTTTAACTGTAGCTTTGACAACAGACGTTTTGGAGAAGGTATACAGAACCGAGTATCAACAGTGTCGTTACTCACGCTACACCATTTGGTCCCGAATACTCGCTTGACTCAGCAAAGTTCAGTTCCACATGCTGTTCTGGCTCATTCTAGCCAGAAGAGCGGACAGAGGCAATCGCATTAGAGTACCGGAGTTACGAGGCGACGCGACGTGCGGGGGCCTTCTAAAGATACTCGGCTGTCTCTCCACCGCGCGCGCGCCCTCTCGCCTTCTTCTTCTTCACCCCGTCCGCTCGCCTGCGCGCGTGAGCAGAGAGCGCGATTGACCCGACGCGACGCAGACCCGAGTCGCCTGCCTCGCCTCCGCCGCCCGCGCCGTCCCCTTTGCCACGATTGCCCCGATCTCGACCGACGCGGACGTGTCCTTCGCGTACCGCGAAATGAGCGAGAACGCCAGCCCGTCTGTGCTGGGCTCGACGGCCTACGGCTCGAGCGCCGCGGACGCCGAGATCGCGTGGCTGCGGCGCTGCCTGCCTGTGTTCATGCAGCCCGAGGTGGACATTGCCAACCACAACCAGCTCGTCAAGGTCTTCTTCCAGTTCGAGCGCCAGGAGGACTCGGGGCAGCTCTTCTGCAAGCTCTGCATCGTGTTCGCGGGCGAGTCGTCGTACAACCGCGTGAAGGAGGAGTCGGAGAACACGTGCGCGACGATCCTCTATCGCACCTTTAACCGGCGGACGTACAAGCGCACGGCCGACATCAACTACATGGAGTTCAGGTGCGTTCATGCTAATGAATTGTATGATGGTACGCAGCCTGGCAGGTACTCACTCTCGTATGCGACTGCCTATCAGAAATGTGAACCTGGACCCGACGTCCGCAACGCCGTGGAGCAGCGTCTTCTCGCAGGACCACGGCGGCGAGCAGCAATGGGCGCAAGGCGCGAAGAAGAACGTGGGCGACTGGTTCTCGCTCATGCACCACTATCGCGCTGAGGTGGCGTTCGCCGACTGGAAGATGTGCGGGGACTCGCATCGGCCGTTCGTGTACCTTAACACGTGCAACCACATGATCGGCGAGCGCGACAACAACACGCAGCTGAAGAAGCACGAGTGGGTCGAGTACCCGTTCGAGGAGGGTGACGCCGAGGACGCCTTCCAGTACGTGGTGGCGCACATCCCAACCAAGTTTAATCTGTACTCGTACCTGTGCTTCTGGCGCGCGCGCAACGGTGGCGGCTGCTGCGACCGCCACCACACGGGCAAGGTCACGCGTAGCGGCGGCTCCATCTACGTGCAGCACGCGGCCAACATCATCGGCGCTAAGGACGTCTCGAATGCGTAGCAACATGTGTGATAGAAAGCAAGAAACGAAAGGAAAGGTAATGGAACACTGAATAATTAGAGAGATAAACAACAGCCTGCGCACAGTATCCTTTACAAGCATCGAATGAAATGGCTCAGTACGCCTGCGCGAGCTCGTTCGAGATGGGCACACTGGTGAGCGACGGCGTCTCTAGTTCGTCCTGAACAGGTGATTCTGCGACCGCCAGCGACTCTTCCTTGGCACTCGTGACGGTACTCCTCGACTCCTCATTGAGGTCCTGCAGCTCCAGCTCTTCCTGCTGCTGAGAGCACTCTTTGGTCTCCAAAGACGCGCTGGCGGCCGCTGCTTCCTTCTCCTTCAAATGCTGCAGCATCCGTACCACGAGGTCGTCACTTTCAGCAAAATTTGTTGTTGCAATGCTACTGCTGCTGTTGTCGCTGCTGGTGAATACGGGCGTGTACTTGGCCGCGTGCTGCTCGCGCACCTCCATCCATTTCGCCCACATGTCCTCGACGCTCGCGGGCGACTGCTCGAGCAGCCAGCCCATCTGCCTGCGCGTGGCGTCCAACACGGGTTGGAAACCCATTTGTGTGGCGCCCGAGTGGATCCAGTGCAGGTCCAGCAGCATGAACGCCATGGACTGGAGCTTCACGAACGCCAGCGGGTCGTTGAACACGCCCCAGAACGGCGTGCGACTCACGCGCTCGGCGATGCGCATCTTGAGTACGGTCGTAGGCACGTTCTCGTCGGCCGAGTGGAGCACGAGCTTGCTGCACACGTCTGGCGCCTCGTCGAGCATCAGCAGCTTCATCATCATGCGCATGACGTTGATGCTCGCGACAGGAAACGGGTAGCGATTGCCGCCGGCCACGGCGTTGCGCGCCATCATGGACCGCGCCTTGTCCGGGTACTCCTCCATGAAGAACACAAGGCACTCGAGCGAGAGAACACCGCCGCCGCGGAAGCCCCCGAGGGGGTTCTCCGTGTGAAAGCCACTGAGCTTCCAGCGCTTGGACGCGAGCAGCACTGCCACGTCCACGGTCTCGGAGCCTCTTCCTATGCTTACTACAGCCTCGTCCTCTGCGGTCGCCTGAGGGTCGTGCAGGAGTCCGTCCCAGAGCCGCTTGAGCAGCAGCACATGCGCCGCGTTGGAAGTGTCGATGGGCTCCTCCATCTTGAAGCGAATAGTCTCCAGAAAGTACACTTTCTCGCGCAGCCTGGCCCTGCGACTCACGAGTTCGTTGCGAAAGTCGCTCAGGATGTACTCGTGCTCACGGAAGAGCAGACTCAGCATGTGCGCACTCTCCTCGGCGTCGCGCTTCATGTGGCGCAACGCGCGCGCCTCGGCCGTCACGCGGTCGATCTCGCTGCTGTACGGAAAGCTGCCGAGGCCGTCGTCGTCGCTGTTGGGGATGAGGCGGAAGCGTACGGAGCTCGCGCTCTGGTAGCCCACGGGGTACTTGCGGAAGGTCGGGTCCTCATACTCGTGGAAGCGGAAGCTGTGCTTCTTGCGCAGCAGGATGGGGCCAAGACAATTAGCTACCGAGTACATCGTGAGGCCGTTGCGCTCGGCGTGGCAGGGCTCGAGCGCAACCATGAGCAGGTGGCAGAGCCGCTCGAGGATAGGCTTGCAGAACCACGGCAGGTCGTTCACAAGCACGCGCAGCAGCATCTTCTTCTCGTCCTCGCTCATCGTGCCCTCGTCGCTCCGGCCGCCGCACGCGAGGAAATTCTCGAGCCGCTCTTCCGTGAGCAGCGAGTCTGGCAGCTCCCAGAGGTACTGCAGCAGAATCGCCACGACCTCATGCGTGTTCACCGCCATCTTTTTGTGGAAGCCGCCGAGCTCCTCGATCGTGTCGCGCAGCTCCATCACGTGGTCGGCGTGCAGGTGCACCTGGAAGAGCCCGAGTGTGTCGATGTGCTCGTACAGGTAGCAGAAGCACGCCTCCACGACGTCCGGGATCGCCATCGCCGTCTCGAAGCGCGCCATGCCGCTCAGGAACGGGTTGCAGAGCACGTCCAGCAGCTCCGTTCCGAACACGTCGTATTCGGGGTAGCCGAGCTCCAGGAAGCGCAGCACGGCCGTGGCGGCGTCCTCCATCTTCTGCGACGTCGCGGCCTGCTTGAGGATGTCGGAGAGCGGGTTCCCGCCCTTCATCGAATTGAACGTGCTCCGCAGCTCGTGGTGGGACACGAGCTTCTCCGCCAGCAAGTTCGTCTCGCTGTCCTCCTCGCAGAGACGCACGCGGCCGCCGACCATGTCCTCCGGGTCGATGAGCTTCGGTGCGCTCTTGCTGCTCTTCTGCGCCTTGGGACGCGGCAGTGGCTTGGAGAACGGCAGCGTGTCGGGCGACTGGTCTAAGCGAACGTCGTCGATGAGGAACGCGAACGAGAGCTCGTCTAGCCCCGAGAGCAGACTCAGGAACATCTTGACCTCGTCGCGCTGCCGGAAGAGCGCAAACTCGGTGTAGTAGGACGAGAGCAGGTCCAGGTTGCTCTCCGAAAGGATGAGACTCATGGACGATTGCAGTAGGTGCATGTTGAGTGCCTGGCGCACGAACGCGCGCGCTTTGCCCTCGTCCGTTGTCACGTTGCTGAGGCTGTTGGCGCTGCGCACGGCGGCGAAGAAGCCGCGGATGTGTCGCGGCAGGTCCGGCTCGAGACTTGAGGTCACGACCTCCGCGACCTTACGCCCCACACTGTGCATGGCGTCGAGCGTCTGCTTCTGGCGGATCGCCTCCACGCGTGTGCACGTCCACTTGACGACGCCAAAGAACTTGACGGTCGATCCCTCGTCGCTCTCTACGGCGCGCAGGCCGTGGGCCATGCACCGGTCGAGATGCGTGCAGAGCGCGTTGACGACTGCGAGCTCGTCGTTGAGCAGCAGCTGCTTGCGGTCGTCCGTGGACTCCATCATCGCGGTCTGGCGGCCGTTGGGCGACGAGGCAGCGTCCTCATTGCTGCTGTTGCTGCCGTCCTGGTCGCCATTGCCGCCCGCCCGCTTGGTCTGCAGGAAGAAGCGTAGCGCCTGCACGGCGCGCTCCAGGTCCTCGAGGATGACGGCGCGTTGGCTCTTGGTGAGCAGCTGCAGCTTCGAGTGCTTGCGCAGGCGCAGCATCTTCTCGTCGTCGGTCTCGGGCGCCGGCTCGCCCATGAGCAGCGAGCTCAGGCGCGTCAGGAACGAGTCCATGCTGCTTTGCTGGAGAAGTGAGATCGCGGAATGAAGAAAGTCATCGAGGCCACAGGAACGAGCCGTCAGAACTCTTGGGCTGGTCGCTGGAAAGATCGCGACCTCTCAGGCGGTGACCCGACTGCTCAGAGCCAAACCCTTCTCATTGGCCCAGAGCGGCTGGTGTCAAAGGCGCGCCACATTGCCATGCTCGTCGGCAGCCGAAGGTGTCGTCGCTCCCAATGGCCACACGCGCGACACACGCGCGACACACACGCGTGAGAGTTCGTGAGCAATAATTGGATGCTTGAAGTGCAGCAGGTGACCGAGTGTTACTCACGCGGCTGTCACCTTCGAAGGAAGTGTGAGTGGCAAGTCGTTGGATTTTCGTATGAGGCTCAGTATGGCAAACCGGCTGCAGGTTGCCTGAGTGGGATCACTGCTTTCCTGTTTTCCTGCTCATCAGACTAGTCTCGACACAGTGTACAGAAAGATCGATTCATTCATTAGTATCCATAAATCAGGCATTTCGCCTGAAAATGGATCATAATTGCACTGTGGTTAGACAGTGCGTCGGAGGTCCACCACGCACACAGAAGTCAATCTGGACGGAAGGCAATCAACCACTGCTCAGCCGCCATTGTCGAATCTGCCTCCAAGTCGCCAGATACCCTCCAGCTCTCCAAGTCGCCAGATACCCTCCAGCTCTCCACCGCCACACAAGACCATGAAGCTCCTGTCCTCGACTTCGCTCGCCACCGCCGCGCTCGTGCTGCTGACCGCCGACGCCGCCAAGTACAAGGCGTGCACGGAGCAGGAGCGCCAGTCGGTCTTCGGCGGCCTCACGAACGAGCTCAAGAGCTGCGCCACGACCTCCACGTACGACCTCACGAGCAACACGCTGCCCACGAGCACGCAGCGCCAGGCGGTCTGCAAGTGCACCGACCTGATCAAGCGGCTGGGCGACCTCAGCCTGCCGCGCTGCAATCTCGTGCTCGACGGCTCCTCGCTCTCGTTCAAGGACGCAGTCTCCAGCGTCTTCACTGTGTGCGGCATCGCCGACCCCAAGGAAGTCCCAGCGACGCTCGCGCCAGGCACCAACAGCACCGGCGCGACTGCCGCGGACGACACCGTCGCGGGCGAGGCGTCGCTCCCAAGCAGCGCGAGCAAGTCGCAGGGGTCCGCGTCCTCCTCGGGCTCGGACCTGGCAATTGAGACGACGAAGCCGACGACGACCCCGAAGCCAACGACGACTCCGAAGCCAACGGCCACCGCAAGCAACAGCAGCGACACGACCGCCACGTCGGCCCCAACGCCTGCCAGTGGTACCGTCTCCGTCGTCGCCAGCACCAGCCTCTCCATTGTTGTGGCACTCGCAGCCTACGTGACGCTCTAGACTTTCGGTAGCGTCGCTCATTTTTTATTTCCCACGACACCACGTAATATGAACCAAAGCATTTGCTTTGAGCACCCACCACCATTGTTGTTTTCTTCTTGACCATGTCCTCACCGTCTATTCAGTACATGTACCTCAGTCAAACTGCTGGCGCATAGACATCTCGGTCTCGGATTTCCAGGAGCGAAAGTCGCTGCCGATGCCCGCCTGACCCTTGGTGCGCTGCGCCTTCACGCGCTCCTTGGCGTCCAGCTTGTCCTTCTTGGCGGGCGGCGCTTCCGGCGCGCGCGACCGCTTCTTCCCACTCACGTCCTGCGGTGGAGCGAATTTCTCTCGTCGACTCTGTCGCTCAGCCGCCCGTTCAGCCGCTTCCAGCGCCTTCGCTCGCTCGTTCTCCTTGAAGATGTCGATCTCGACAATGGTAGCCGACTGCGCGCTCTTGGGCGCGAGGAAGGAAGCTGCCGAGGCGCCCACGTCCGCCAAAACGCTGCTTGCGGATGGTAGAACAACTGGCGGAGGCGTGTCGACGCTCCCCTTGGCCGTAGGCGCAGCTGTCTGCTCATGATCGCTCTCGGCGTCGCTTGCACTGCCGCTGCTGCTGCCCGAATCGTACGCGTCGCCCAGCAAAAACGACATCCTCGTCAACTTGTCTTTTGACGAAAAACCGCGAATGTGGCCGTAAGTTCGATGATGCGAACCTAGAACGATGTAGCCATTTCAAGTGCAATGATGCCATTGTCCTGGGTGTTTATAAACGTCAATGGTGTGTCTAGTTTCTTGTGCTGCGTGCCTTGAATGACTATGCGTCTAGCTGCCTCTAGGACTACGGCTTTATAGCGGTTATGGTTCAAGCCGCTGATGGCGTAGAGCTGCGCTTGATGAAAAGCGTGTGAGCGTATTTCTTCCGCCTTTCTTGTTGCCTTGAGTGGGGGTCTCTTGGCAGCAGTCTACTTTTGAGGCGGAGCTTGGATGGCAGGCCCCTTCTCCAGCTGGGCCTTCTGGTCCTGCGTGGTGTTCTGTTTCTCATCTAGCCAACAGGATTTTAGATCCAGTCAATGCGAATTATGCAAGATACTGGTCGATCGACGGAGCAGAGGTAGCCTCGAACACAATATTAGTTTACGAAGTCAAATTTCTTCTATGCTGTTGGCTTTCGAGAGGCAGGAAAAGGACACGTCGAGGGAGTGATGCCACAGGTTGTCCTTCTTCGAGAGACAGCTAAGACAGGTGGATTTTGGTCACCGCACAGAACGTTCGAGTCGCGTTACGTGTGGTTCGCACTTATCAACAAGGTGCTTTATTTTGATGTAAGCAAATCAATGTAAGGAAATGCTTTCTAAGTTGAAAAAAGTGTTCTCACTCCCTAGAAAGCACATTTTCGAAAGGTTCCCATACAACAATGCAAAAAAGGGGCGAAATCATGGCTTGTCCGCTTGTCTGGAGATCCCTATTTTAACTATCACAGTTAAAACCCACATACTCATAGACGAAGAAAGAATGAACGCGACTGCAGACACGAGCACGTGGCTCAAGACGGAGCTCACGAGCGCACTGGGCTTCGCGGAGGTGGACGACATCGTGACGTACGTGCTCAGCTCCTTCCAGTCCAAGCAGGAGGTGGTGCCGTACCTGACGGAGCTGCTGGGCATCACGCCCGCACGTGCCGAGACCATCTGCGCCAAGCTCTTCGCGCCGCCGCCGCAGAGCAACACGACGAAGAGCAAAGCGAATGCAAAAGCCAAGACAGCAGGTATTGCGGCCGCCAATAGTGCGGCTGGGCTCGTGCCGCCAGCTGCAGTCCCCAACTCGCGCCTCAAGCAGGCGAAGGTGAAGAAGACGGGCGCGCCGAAGCTCATGCACGCGCAGGTGATTAACTGCCTCCAGTGTGGCAAGATCGAGCACAATGGCGGTCGCAAGTGCCTCTTCTGCGACACAGAGCTGCGCTACGAAGAGCTCGACGAGCACGAAATCGACCGCGCGGCGCAGCGCCACATGGAGACGCTCGTGCTCTACGACGAGACCAGCGCCGAGCGCACGACCGTGATCAACACGGAGGAGCAGTTCTACGAGGAAGTGGAGCTGCGAGGCGACGGCACAGACAGCCACCGGCGCCCCATCACGCTGGATCTGGATCTTGAGAGCCGCCAGTTTGTGGTGACAGGGCGAGACGGCGCCGGCCGCATCAGCCGCAACCAGGAGCTGAGCAAAGACGCGCGCGACCTCTGCGAGGGCATTCAGCGCCGCATGGAGAAGGAGAGCGGTCGACAGCAGCGCAAGAACAGTGGCAGTGAACGCACGCCAGCAGACCCTTCATTGTCCTTAGTAGAAGAAGGGGGCGCGGCGGCCGTGGTGGTGGAGGAAGAGTACGCGCTCGTGTTCGTCTAATGGCTCTGAGTAGGGTCAGTTAAATACACGCGCGAGCGCTGATTTTGTATTGGAGGCATCCGTGTGTAATCCATTCATCCTTACGTCAGAAGGGTAAACGCTATTTAGTGTTTGTACCAACCCGTGACTACTGTTGATGCGCAGGAGACGACGGACGCGTCGCTCCTGGCCCTAAAAGAGTTTTGCGGCAGTCTGCAGAAGTTGGACATCTCGGTCGGGTCAGTTTCCGCCAAGAGACCGGAACAAAATCATCTTTCGTCGCACGTAATGAGCGGCGGCGCATAGGGACGGGCGTTGCGTTGTGACGGCTGCTCCCATCAACAACGCACGAGCCCTGGAGACCAGTGGGCGCGCTTGCGTGCGTACGACCGGTGTGAGCAGCAGAGCCCAAGCTCGCCACTCGGCGATTCTCCTCCAAGTCCGCGAATCGGCCCGTCCTCCGTACAGCAGCTCCAGTCTGCCCACCTCCCTAGCTGCCTGCGACATGTCGTCCCGAGAGTCCGTGTTGCCCACCGTGGAGGGGCCGAGCGCCCATGCGACGGCTGGCGTCCATCGCTTGCAGCAAGACGCGGACGCCGCGTGGGCGTTCTATGCGAGCGGCCTCGTGGATGACGGCGACGACGAAGACTCAGAGGACGAGCAGGAGACCGCGGACTTCATGCGCTTCCAGCGCGCGCGCGCCCACTCGCGGCTGCGCGCGTTCAGTCAGCGCGAACGCCAGCTGCAGGTCGCAGCGCCGACCCGCAACGCCAGCGCCAGTGCGGCCCCATAGACGACACCTTATACAGCGTGCGATGGACCACCAAGTGCTACCGACGGGCGTGCAAGAGACTCGCCTGTGCCTCTGGCGCGCCGCTGTCAAGTGGCTGAAGATGCGTGACGAAGATGCCGACAAGTGTGCGGATGTAAAATGGAAAGACAATGTATTACTGACTACGTGTGAATAGAGCGAAAGCCAATAGCTTCTGTCGTGCTGCTTCTTTACTCCTTTCATCAGCAGTCTGGATGTGACTCTGGATCAACTGCGATCGTTGACTCTTTCACACAACAGCAGCAAGTTTGATTCTCATTCGCGACACTACGATCACTGCACGCAGCTCGACAGGTTTCACACTGTGAGTGGTCCACGGCTGGCTCCGATCGCCAGCGACATTCTCGTCTTCACGCCAGAGCCGCTCAGAGGGGCTCACCCGTGACCGGGTTGCACTTGCGCGACGCCACGGCGATTTGGATGCTGCCGTGCACAGTCGAGTCGAGCGTGTCGATGAAGATCTGGACGTCCTCGGAGCTCTGCGCCGGCCGCGACGCCATGATCGCCGTGTTGACGCGGAAAGTCGTGGAGCCGCCGCACGGGGACCAGATGACCGACTGGAAATTGATGCTGTTGCTCTCGAAGATGTCCATGCTGTCCCCCGGCAGGTACGTGCGCTTAATGCGGATGCCCTGCTGACCCGCGAAGAAGTACTCGTTCGAGAGTGCGGCGCTGGCGTTCGACACCTTCGGCACGTACACGTAGCCGCGGTAGTCGACCTTGAAGAGCCCAATGCTCTGGCCGGGCAGCGCGTACACAGGCAGCGCGATGGAGCAGGCCGAGCGCACGCGCGCGGCGTTGCTGCTGGTCTTGGCTTCGAAGGACGAGAAGAGGACCGAGACGCTCGTGTTGTCTGTCGCTGACACGGCACTCACGGACTGTGGAGGGCAGCCGTTACCGCCGATGACCAGCGGTCCAATCGTGTAGACTGGAGAGGTCTCAGTGGCGTGGCCCAGACCAATGGCCATCACGGCATACAGCACCAGGAACACAATGCATCGAGCAGGAGACATGATGGAATGCAGCAGGCCGACAGGTGGATGCGGACAAAAGGAGATGAGAGACGGGCGTGTGACTGGAGGGGTACGCCTTCTGCGGAGAAGGACGTTGGAGTCGATGGAGAATCCGAGAATGAGTGGCTAGTCAGCGTCTTAAAATCTGCGGTCGATGGCAATCGAGAGTTGGCTGCACGGCCGCGCTCTTCATCCACGAGCTGCAGACGTCGCATGCAGTGCACATACTGCTGCGACGAGCGTCCTGCTCGAGAGCCAGCGACCGCTTGCGCTGCAACCGAAGCCAAGAGGAAGCGAAACTCCATTAGGAATGGCTAAAAATACACTCGTGTGCTACTGAAGCAGCATCGCGTGTGCTTGTGGGCGTCGTGTCCATTCGCTGCGTAATCGCTCGTAGCAGCCCCTTCTTGTTCTTCTCGTGCTGCGTCATGGTCGCGTGAGTGAAGATGTGGTGCGCCCGCTCTGTCTTGCCCTTTGTGCCTGATAATTATGGAGCCATTCACTTGAGTGACGCTTCAGCTTTCGAGTGACAGAAGGGAGATGGGTATTTTGTGTGGTCCACCTCCCAGACAGGCGGTCAGAGTAGCGTGACCCACTTTTTTACAAGACCGCAAACCACAAATCATTCTCTCTGGCCAAGCGAGCAGCTGGGCGGGCAGCTCATGGCACCGCCGCCCACGGGTCACACAGTCACAAGTCACTCGGGCTTCTCTCGGCGGTAGGAAGAACGGAGGGAACGACCGCCTCGCCACGCCATGGACGCCTCCGCCAAGCAGAAGACCAAGGCGACGCCGCCCAGCGCCGGATCGTACGGCACCGTCGCGACGCACAATGGCAGCAACGGCGACAGTAAGAGCGACACGCGCACGCCGCTACGCTTGCTCGCTGTTCGTCACCCAGCGCCACCGCCGTCCTCGCAAACCGTGACACGCATTCCAGGCCAGTCCGAGTACCTCTTCAAGTACCTCATCATCACGCAGATCTGCATGTACCTGGAGGCCGGCGCCGTGCCGTCGCTGCTGCAGCAGTTCACGCTCACGTTCCACCTGAGCCCGCAGGAGCAGGGGTTGCTGGGCGCAGTCGTGTACATCTCCATCTCGCTGGCGTCGCCCTGGTGCAGCACACTCTTCCGCAAGTTCTGTCCGCGCAACCTGCTTGGCATCTCGCTCGTGGTCAACAACCTCGCGGTCTTCACGTTCGCGTGCACACCGACATCGAAGTGGTACTCCAAGTCGCTGCTCATCTGTCTGCGCGCGTTCATCGGCTTCACGCAGGCGTTCCACTGCGTCTACTCGCCACTCTGGGTGCACGAGTACGCGCCGAAGGCCAAGCGTGGCAGCTGGATGAGCTACCTGCAGGCGGCGACGCCCATCGGCATCACTTTGGGCTACTTTGCAGGCTCCGTGACGGTCTGGCTGGCGTCTGCGGACCCGTCGGCAGCGACTGGAGCGGAGGCGCTGGCCATGGGCGCCGCGAACGTGACGACGTCAGTGGGAAACTTCGTCGCGTCCGGGCTGTCAGGCGTGCTGAATGCGGCTGTGAGCAGCTCCATGAGCAACGTGGGAGACCACCTCTTCGACGACATGGCCGGCGCGGCCGATACGAACTACTGCCAAGGCATGTACTGCTGGCGCTGGCCGTTCATCTTCCAGTTCCTGGCCATCCTGCCGTTCTCCATCCTGCTCTTCTTCGTGCCCGTGGAGCACATCCGCCTGCACACGGCGAGACGCAAGTCGATCATCATGGTGGACTCGATCATCAGCACGAACGACAGCGACGAGGACGACGACGAGGACGAGGAAGAGGCGCTCGTGTACAGGGGCGAGCGCAGCCGTCTGAATCAGCCACGCAGCAACAGCATCAGCGCGCAGGACCAATCACCCGGGTGGGAGAACCTGCGCCAGCTCTTCCAGCAGAAGGTCTTCGTATTCATTGTGCTGGGCCTCTCGGCACTCTTCTTCGTGGTCGCGGGCGTGCAGTTCTGGACGACACTCTACCTGGCGACCAACACGAACGACTCTCTCTACACAATCCACCTGGCGTACCTGCTCGTGAGCGGCACGGGCCCAATTCTCGGCGTCTTCTTCGGCGGCTGGCTCATCGACCAGTTCGGCGGCTACGCGGGGCTGTACCAGCGGGCCGAGGCGCTGCGCGTGTGCATGGTGCTGGGCGGCGTGGGCTGCCTGGCGTCGCTACCGGTCTCGTTCTTCCACTCGACGCTCTACATCGCGGGCTTCCTCTGGCTCATGCTCTTCTGTGGCGGCAGCATCCTGCCGGCGTGCTCGGGCATCGTGATCTCCTCGGCGCCGCGCCGCCTGCGTCCACTCGCGTCCTCGGTGGCCTACGCGAGTTACAATCTGCTCGGGTATGCAGCTTCGAACTACATTCCCGGACTCATCATGAACTTCATAATCGACCCGCACGCGGACGCCAAGAGCGTGGCGGACGCGGGCACATGCGACACGGCGTGCACGTACCGCATCGGCTTCCGCATCGTGCTGCTCTGGAGCGTCTGGGCGTTCTTCTGCCTCAGCTGCGCCTACGCGTTCTCCAGGAAGCAGGTGGCGGCCATGCATCAGCGGCGCCAGGAGCTCAGCGCCAGTCAGCGCGCGCTGGAGAGCGCCGTCTGAGGCGGAATGACGAGTAGCGGAAGTGAGATGAGCTGCCTGCCCGTGTACGTAGCTCCGTTGCGTGTGTGTACAATGTATGTGTGACAGAAAACGTTAGAACAGCGCCGAAGCAAGGCGCGTAGAGAGAACCGAGGACTAAGAAAGCAACAAATCACAGAGTTTGCTATTGAAGAAGAGCAGTCAACAGGATAAATGCAGTCAGCTAAGCGCACTTTTCAGCAGTCTTCACTGTTAAACTCGTGAAGCTCAGGAGCTCTTGGCCATGAGCGCCTTGATGCGAGGCGGCTTGCGCAGCAGCGTGTTGAGCATGCTGCCGACGAAGAACGCTACGACTGTAGATGTCATCGTAATGACGTTGTACGGCATGCTGAAATCCGGCGTGGGCAGCGGCACTAGCAGCGGCTCCGTGAAGAGCGTCCGCGTGAACGCGCGTGTGTCTTCATGCAGTGCTCGACAGACCAGTTCGTGTTGACCACCAGTGAGTTCAGGCTGGAAGGTGGCGACGCCCGAGGGCACGTCGAAGCCGCGGTTCGCGTCTGGAGGGTGCTCTGAGAGGCGCAGAAACGCCTTCTCCAGCTGAATCGAGAACATGAACGATGAGTTTGCCGGCAGGAGCAGCTCCAAGTGCATCTGGTTTGGCCGACCGCGCACTTCCGCCGGCAGGAACTGGAAGTCTTGGATGAGCGACGCAGCGTCTTTGTCTTCAGATGATGATGAGCCAAACGATGACGCCTTTGCCTGGAACGTGTTGAAGTACATACGCAGGTACCAGGGGACGACGTCGTGATACGTCACTCGCATGGCGCACTGCGGGTGGTTGTTCGTGATGCGGACTGCGATGCCGCCGTGCACTTGTCCGTATCCTGTCACGAAGCGGTGGACGCTCACGAGATCTCGCTGCGGTGTCTCGTGACTAGAAGGCAGCGAGTCGGTCTTCACGAGCCACGGATCCGCAATGTCCAGTTGCTTGTTCTTCAGGCTCGTCGAGTGCACAACTGGAGTCGCGGAGCTCTGCTTAGCATCACTGGCAGTCGGAAGCTGAAGCGTTGCGTCTGGGGCGTGCTGGAGCTCGAACCCGTCGGCTGGAGTCTCAGTGTAAATGACGCTCTCCTTGGCGAGCGGACAGGCCTCCAGAGTCGCTTCATCCACCGGTAGACTGTTGAAGAACACAGACTTGAGGCTCCAGCGCTTGCGGTCCTCAGTATTCAGCGTCTGCACTGTCACCAGTTGCTGGTGCAACACCCACTCGCTCCCACTCGACGACCGTGACGCGAAGAGCGAGAGCGACAGGTACTCCCCCGAGAGGTACTTGATCGGGTCGATGAGCTTCCCCAGGCCCGCGTGCGATCGGCACGGGAGCATCTTGAGCCACGGCGTAAGATTCTCAGTGCAGATCTCTTCGCGCGCGAGGCCGGCGTGGAGGAAGCGGAGGTGCTGTGCGTTCTTCTTGCCCGAGGCTGTGGTATTCATAGGGAAGGCGCCGAGAGCCATTGGATCGCTGTCGTAACTCAAGAGTTCAGTTACGACGGTCAGGTCCATCTGGTTGAGCGACGCGGAGAAAATACCGCCCAGCTCGGACGTGATGCCCCTCCAGCGCTCCTGCAGCGACACGCTCTCCGTGATGATCTCGTCGTCGCTTGAGGCGCGCAGCCGCACCTGCAGACGCGCACCGAAGGGCGCGTGCGCCAGTGCATCCGAGCCCACACCCAGTGCAGGTCCGTAGCGCGCGTCCGAATGTTTGCCGAGCGCGAACGTCAGGTGCAGCGACTCGGCGTCGTACTTGAAGAGGATCTGCTGGAGCACCTTGGGGAAGACGCCGTCGTCAGCCGCTGACGCGATGGGCTCCGTCGTGGAGAAATGAAAGTGCGCGAGCACCTTACTGCCGCCCATCAGCGGCCGTAGCGTCAGCGTCTCGTTGAACTCGGCGCGGCAGCCGAGCACGCCGAGCAACATGAGCCATGCTGCCTTCATGCGCATTTTCGCCGTTTTGGATCTCGAGATGACGACTCGGTTTGAAGGTGTCCCGAATGAAGAAGTTACGTTCGGGATAGAACTTGAGCGCATGGTGATGGAGTGCTGGACGGCAAGCGCCTCTGGTGCTGCCAGCGCACCGCATCTGGTCTGCTTTGGCGCACACTGAGGCGATCACGTGCACAGTAGCGCTGGTTATGATGGAGAGGGAGGTCTGAACTCCAATGACGCTAGACCTACACCATCTGCAACTTCCCTTCGGAGTAGGGGAGTTGGGAGAAAACAGTGTCATGTGGTGTAGCGCACGCGATTCGACTGGCACACAAGGCTCCGCTGAGTGGGTGGGCTGCTGTCCAAAGTGCCGCGTGCACGCATGTTCAAAGTTGCGGCTCTCAAATGAAAGAGCGTCCCTGGCAACTGGTGAAGACACCGCTGACGCGCATCACGAGCCAACAGGTGGGACATTTGGCCCTGGCAGGTGCAAAACAGTACGAGACGCGGACGTTACGCCGTGTTGAAGAAGCGGCGGCTGGTAGGCAACCCAAGGTGTCGAGAGAAGCTTCCTGTGGGTCTTTCGCGTGTCCTTCTCTCTTGAGGCGCTTGCGATGAAGAGCTCCATCATATGAGCTCTTCATCTAAGGAGATTCACGCAACACATTGTGTGCTAATGGGCCAAAGGGATCACAAAAGAAGGATATCGGGACGACGGCTTTTCTGGTACTGCTGTTTATTGGGGTTTTCGCTGAAAAAACGGGGATCCTAATCTACACGACAAACGGGCGGACTCACATGCGCGCGCGCTGGACGGAGGGTGACGGTGGCGGCGCGCGAAATAAAAAGCGGAGAGGCTGTCGTCGCCTCTGCGGCCACGCAACTGCGGCATTCATTATGTGTAGCTCATGAGCTGGCACAGCAGCTCCTCGTCCTCCTTCTTCACGAAGCGGCCCTTGACGCGCAGCCGCGAGTTGGCAAAATTCTTCCGCACGTCGTAGTCCACCTTCTTGGACCAGACGCGGTGCTTGCGCTTTTCTAAGAAGCGCTCGATGCGCTTTCTCCGTGCGTCCGGAGAGTAGCTACCGATGTAGCGCGAGTCTGGCGGCGACGAGCCTTCGAGCTGGTTGTCCAGGCGGTCGTTCTCGTTGCGCTCCGAGATGTCCATGCGCAGGAAGCCCTCAAAGTTCTTGCGGCCCAGTCCACCGTACTCGCTGCCGTCGGACGAGCAGATCGACGCCAGGCGCGCGCGCTGCTTGTACTCGCTCGACTCGCGGTACGAGTCGAACCACTCGCTGTCTTCCTCAATACCCGTGGGACTGGAGTCCAAGCCTAGGTACGACGAATCTTCCTTCACGCGCGACAGACTGGACTTCTGCGGTGGCATGCTGTACTCCGATCGGTACGAGCTGCTCTGCTGGCGCTGGCGACTCGAGTGCATCGGGATCATGATCGGTCTGGACGACGAGTTCTTAAAGCTACTGTTGTCGTCGTTGTCGTCCTGGTTGGACGCGTCCGCGTAGTCTCGCGCAGCGGCCACGAGTCCGTCGAACGGCGAGCGGTACGAACCCCACGAGCGCGTTTCCTTGCTGTCGAACAGGTCCTCCTGGTCTGTGTCCATGTCTTCATCACTGTCGTCGTCGGCGGCGGCGTCCTTGCGCGGGATCATGGACGTGAGTGGGCGCTCCTGAATGTTGTGGTGCAGCATCGCGGGTGAGCGAAAGTGATGGTTCTCGACGTGCTGCATGAATGACGAGTGCGTGGGCAGCGAGCTGGCGAGCAGGCCCAGCGACGGCGGGGAGGCCGCGTGTGCGCCGCTGCCGCTGCTGCTGTACGAGTCGAAGGCGCGCTGTTTCTTGGCGGCGTGCCACGGCATCTCAGTGCCATAGAGCGGGGACGCGAACTTGCGCTCGTCGGGCGCCGAGAGGCTCATGAGCGTCTCCGCGGCCTCTGCGTCGATCATCGGAGCGTGTTGATGGCGTGTGGTGGTGGCTGCTGCTGGTGTGTTGGGATATGCGGATGGACGGATCGCCGAGTGAGTGAGTGGCTGGCTGTGACGTGTCGGCGGCCAGAGAGCTTCCGCGCTTTTTCGGCAGCGGCGGATCGGTCGTCGGTGGAAAGAAGAAGCTGCTGCTGCGACGCGTCCGTTTCGGTTCTGGTCGTGGCCTTGGACAGGGGGCGGGAGGGGGCCTTTCACTCACCCACTTGCGTGGTGGTGGGTGGGTGAAAGGCGGCTTGCTCGTTCTAGTTAAAACCGCTTGAGTGATATATTCAACTAGAGAACGTCGTTACGTGACACATCATGGAGTGGGTCTTCAAAATAACGTTTTAAAGCAAACGCCTTGCTTTCACTATGGTGGGTCAAACAATTGTTGCGTTTTCAATCACAAGATACCATGTGTCTCCCTAGCCCTGTATCTTTCCATACACAACAACAGCGTTGTCTAATGGTTTAGGGATGTCTTTGTTAACCACCCAGAGGAAAGAGGGATTGTTGATGCCCCACTTCTAATCACCCACGGATTCACCCGTTTTCAGTGAAACTTGCAAGGCGTTTTTAGTAGAGTGTTTCCCGCTCTGTGCCAAACGTGCAAAAAAGCTGCCCTGAAATCAGCCTCCATACAAACACGCGCGAGGGCTTCTGCTGACGGTCGCCCACCACGAGAGAGAAAAAGAGGAGCCTTCCTCACGTCAGCGCAGTGTGCGTCCAACAGTATGTATATCGGAGAAAACGAGAGACCGACAATGCGCCGCGCAACGGGACGACGACGATCGCGTTCGGCATGTGTCAGTTTGGTCCGATAGGCAGTCAGAAGTGAGGAGACCGCCCGCCCGCCCGCTCTCCTCCCGCGGTCGCCAGTCCATCCAAAAAAGCCAAAACAGACTGTTGGAATCAGGATCACTAAATGTATCATCATTCCTGGAGGACGTACAGTAAACGCTCTGTTTAGAGAACTGTCTCCCTTAAAACCTCTTTGTGAAGCGTATCCGATTACTGGAAGGCTTAGAGGTTAAATCCAAACGTGTGACCACAACGAATAATGATTGAGCCTAAGTAGAGTTACAAACGCAGCAGTAAACTGCTTCAGTTCAGTACCTTTACCACATAACGGCCCTCATGCCACGTGCAAACGCACATCAATACAAACAACTCACTTTGTCTTTTGCCAAACCATCCCAACATTCGTCCTTCATCTTGGTTTCTCATACAGATGCAGCAGCCAGTCACGTTACGCCGCCACTGGACACCGTATCAGTCGCCCGCTCGCTCGCTTGCTCCTAGCCATCAGTTCGACGAAACAAGATCGCCTCACCAACAAGACGATTCACACACAATTAACATGCGAGCTTTCTTGACACGTGAGTAGAAGAAGAGAGAACAGCACTTTTGCATGTTGCGCGGCTCTTTTGTGTTGTCCTTTACAGCGCGTACACGCAGACCCAGATGACGACATCATGCATGTGTGTATACGTAAGCTAGTGAAGCCAAGACGATGCTGTGCAGACAGCCACTCATCTTGGCTGGTAGATAGGTGGGTTTCCTCCCGCACTGACTTCC
>JAADXK010000197.1:0-35685 GCA_023337805.1 Globisporangium barbulae
AACACCTCCGTCACAAGAGATTTCTGGCAGTGTCTTGAAAACAACTGTATTCTCTAAATTAATATTTTGGTTGATGATTGCCACTTGCTCTGCATGTGCACTGAACTGATACCGCTTTTGATGAAACCAATCAGAAATCCCATTTCGTTTTCAATTACTCTGATTGGATGGATTTGGTCATCGAGCACAAAAGTGGAATCGCGCACTCAAGCGGGGTAGTACGTTATCCTAATATACCTCACATTAACAACAACATGCACGTCTTTGGGGCTTCGCATTCGACGTGTTTGCGAATCCAGTGGTGACCACCGACGGCGTCTCGTACGACGGCGTCGCAACGTTTGAAGACGTGGGCAGTGTCCACAAGTACATGCTCGTCGACAGTATTGCGTATCACGTCACGGAGATCACGCAGAATGGCTCGATAACGACTCAGGACGTCACTTGTCTGGCGCCAAGCGACCTCCCTCTCGTGCACGGTAAAGTGAATCTTTGCATCTAGCGAACGGTTAAAAGCGTATGGCTGGCTGACGAACTCTCGTGTGTGTTTACTATAGCTTCTCGAGGCAATCAACGCTGTCACAGCAGTCGACAGCGTCGTGTCCGTTGACGGCGTGACGTGCGCCACTGGAAAGCTCTTCAAGCTCGTCTTTTCTGGAGACGACTATGTCTTGTGCACGACGCTCGCCTCGGGCGAACCTGGGTTCCAGATCTTTGACTCGGATTTCGGCATTGAGTTCTTGTTCCTGAGCACGCCAGCTATCATTGCAAGGCCTGGAATGAGCACCGAAGTCTCTGCTTCGTGTGAGAAAGTGCCCAGCAGCAGCCTCACGATCGTCCCGTCGACCATAGATCTTCTGCCAAACGCTGCCAAGGATCTGCCCTCACGAGCTCTCAATTCTCAAGCAGCCCAGGTCACGATGGCGCCTTCGAGCTGCGGGTGCAAGGGACCCAAGTGCCCCTGCATCTTCATCCCGGGCCGCGGCGCGGACCGCGACAACGGCCTCCAGGACTCGAACTCGAACTACTTTTCTAACATCAAGGACCACGCGCCGTGCTGCTCATCCGTCAAGTTCGCGATCATCAACACGAACGCTTTTGGCTGGAACGATGCCTCTCTACAGCAGCGCACCTGCGACTTGGCCCTGCAAGTGAGCAACTCGAGCAACGTGGCGACCAGGACGATCGAAGCCACGATCATCGTGGCCCACTCGATGGGCAACATGATCCTTGATGGCGCCACCGCGAACGGCAAGTGCCAGCTCGGTGCGAGCTCGTCCTGGATCGCGCTCAGCGCGCCGATGAAAGGCTCCATGGGCGCCAACTTCCTCCAGGACGTGTGCAATGGGACGCTCTCGAACGTCATGACCTTCGTGGCCGATCTGATCGGATAGTGCCCCGCGAACGCAGCGACCCAGGCGCTGTCGTACCAGGGTGACGCCGTGTACACCTCAACAGCTTTGAATGCGCAGTACGCCAAAGTCCAGGACACCTACAGCAAGCACGCGACGGCCGCCATGTGCAGCAGCGACTTCCAGGGTCTGTTGTCCATCGACAAGCTCAAGTACGGCCTAGGCGGCACCGTGATCCCGCACAAGTCCAAGGAGAACGACGGCATTATCGAGTACCAGAACTGCGCAGCGGGGCTCTCGAAGCGCAGTTCGGCGACTCGTACACGAACAAGTTCTACGCGACGAAGCTCAACCACGCGGACACGGCCTTCCGCCACGGCGACGCGCTCTTCAACAACGCGCAGAAGCCAGTCAAGTGGTTCGAGTGCCTCTTGTGAGTGAGATCTAAGGACCTGAGAGACAGTTGTCAGATCACGAGCCTGACTGGCATCCGCGTCATCATGGGGGCTTCCGTAGGAGGGCAATCGACTTGAGAGACTTTGCAGAGAAGCGCCGCCACGAGAGTGCACAACATCGCAACAAAGTAATCGCGAGAGAGCACTTGATTAGAGAGTATGAGTATACCACGCACTGTTTCGTTCGAGCTATATAGTCCGAACTGGAGCAGATTGGATGCAACAACAGGTCCCTGTCTTTTGTTTTGAACGCTTTCAGTGGAGATACGAGTTTCTCGTGTTCCGCCGCAAATGGAAATGGAGGGTTGACTCTTTCAGAAAATGCCATCTCTTGACCACAGAACTCCGATGCAATCGACCGAGAGTTCTTAAGAGAATAACTGAAGACCAAGATCGTCCTGTAGTGATGCTGTCCGAATGACCACGTGCTAGAGACTCACAAACCAACTTCCGACCTCAGGCGACGCGCTTGTTCGCATGGCGAGAGTTGAAACACAAGCCGTTGGAATGTGCCGCTTCTCAGCAAGTGAAATCGCAAAATATCAAAAAGCTGCGACATGTTGAAAATGATTAACGGATCTCATTTCCCTTTTTATCTATGTCTTGCTTTTTAGTATACATTTATTGTAATATTACTGGATTAGCTTCAAAGTAATGACTGTATTCTGTAAGATAGCTGAAATCCGAGGCGTAGCGACTGGATAAATTTCAGATCGACGTCAAATTTGCACAAACAGGTAATCACCAGATTGCGCCTGATTCGCTTTTTGAAACTTCGCGACATTATCGAAAGACGTCGCCGACGAAAGTGTGTACGATTACTACCATCATAGAAGCGATGTATTGAGCATTTTGAGTTCATCCAGCGTAGGAGCTTGCGCTAATTGCCAGGATACTCATGTTGCTGTTTTTTCGTTGACAGAATCGTATTCCAGTTTTCCTCTTTTTCTATTCATCTTTATATCCGTTTTTCAGAAATTGAAAGCTCGATGCTTGGTCAATAATCAGTAATTGATATCTAATTGGCTGAAATTCATTGTGCGCTGTCCTGATTTTGAGCGCGGCTGGAAAATGTCGCGGGAGCAACGTAACGCCACCAAACCTCTATAATTACGCTCGAACATACTATCAGAAATCTGCGTCTGGATTTTTGCTCACAAATCACTTATATAATACAATAACCTTTCAAAATACGTCTTCAACCGTATCATGCATTCTGAAAGGTCTCAATCTTCAGGCCATCACCTTCAGTCGGTTTTGATCCGTTTTTGCAAGCTTGGTATGCTGATAACGGAGATGGACAACTCGGTTGGCTCTCCTGGCTTTCGCTGAGTTGCCACATTGCTGGAGGATTTGTATCTTCCATCTCACACGATTGCCTCCATTCCGCAGTCTGGATGACAATGGTTCATCCCCACCGCAACCTCAACTAGTGAAGCTTTGCACTCTCATCCCTACTCCTCACTTCGCCATTCGCCTCAGAAGCCTCAAGATGGTCCTCCGCTCCAGCCTCACGCTCGCAGTCTGCGCACTGCTCTTCGGCGCCAATGCCGCCGACAGTGCGTCCATCGCATCGCTCAAGCTCGCGTTCCACGTCAAGCGCAGCTCCATGGCCGTGCACGGCTACTCGGACTTCGATGTGTTTGTGAACCCGGTCGTGTCGGCCGCGGACGCCTCGGGCACCCAGACCGTGTCCTTCAACGGCGCCGCGACGTTCGTGCAGGACGGAGAGACGCACAAATACGTGCTCGTGGACGGAGTGCCGTACCACTCGGTGGCGACCGCTGCGAACGCGTCCACGATGACCACGTGCCTCCAGACCTCGCTCTTCCCACCAGTGCACCAAGTGCTTGAGGCCCTCACGGGCGCCGTGCCGGTCTCGAACATCAACACGGAGCAGCAGATCGAGTGTCCGAAGGGAACGCTTCTCAAGGCCACGTTCGCCGGCGAGGACTACGTGCTCTGCACGGCGACGGACGCCGACGGCTCGTTCAAGGCCTTTGGTGAAGACCTCGACATCGAGTTCAGCTACTTGAAGGAGGCTGCGGCCATCGCCAAACCAGTGGACGCGCCAGTCGACTGCGCCTCGATCGCCCAGAACTCCGTCCCACTGGAGCTCTCGTCCTTCGGTCTGCTTTGGGGCTCGCCGCAGAACAGCACGTTCCGCCGCTCGCTGCGCCAGGCCGCGCAGAGCGTGAGCCTCGCGAGCTCGACGTGCGCATGCAAGGGGACACCCAAGCCGTGCCTCTTCTTCCACGGCATGGACGTCAAGGAGGACGGCGGTCTCGTGGACGACTACTCGTTCTTTGGCGAGGTCAAAAAGCACGCGCCGTGCTGCTCGTCCTTCAAGTTCGCGCTCATGAACACGGTCGACAACGCCTGGACGGACGACAAGTTCCAGCAGACGACGTGCGACTACGCGCTCTCGATGAGCCCCAAGAGCGACAACGCGACCAAGACGATTGAGGACACGATCATCGTCGCGCACTCCATGGGCAACCTGCAGCTCGCCGGCGCCGTGGCTACGGGCAAGTGCTCGCTCGGCAAGACGGCGCAGTGGGTGGACCTCAGCGGTCCGCTGACGGGCAGCATGGGCTCGGACCTCATCCGCGTGGTCTGCGACGGCGGCAACGTCGGCCAGAATATACTCAAGTCGCTCGGCGGGCTCATCGGCCAGTGCCCGGGCACCACAACGCGCAAGTCACTCGTCTACGACGGCGGCAACTACTGCTCGGCCGAGCAGTCGGCTCAGTATGCTGCCGCCCGCAAGGTCCACAGCGCGCACGTGAGCGCCTCTGTCTGCGGTCACAGCTACAACGGTCTGCTCTCGAGCGAGTGGGCCGGCCTGCTCGCCGGCGGCATCTTCATCCCACACAAGGGCGAGAACGACGGTGTCGTAGAGTTCAAAAGCTGCATCGCCGACCTCCCGGCCGCGCAGTTCAAGGAGGACTACGCGAGTCCGTTCTACCGCGCGAAGCTCAACCACGCTGACACGACGCTGCACAACGGCGACGCGCTCTTTGACAAGGCGCAGAAGCCCGTCAAGTGGTTCGAGTGTGCGCTGTAAGAAGAAGAGTTCTCGGTTCTCCATGCTACCTTTCCGACCATAAACAACTGAGAATAACATTACTTCAATTTTGAGATTAGCCTTTGGAGGTGCATTAAAGAAGTCCACTTATCTTCGTGGTGAAGACGCGCCTTAAGGCTAGAACTTTAGTACCGGCGACTTGAATGGCGACACGCTCAGCATTCGGCTGGTGACGCGAGGACTCTGTCTGGTGGGGGTGTCTCCCATCGTGTTTCTCCTAATGCCGGCCGATTGCTGCTGCTCAACGCTCTTCTCCGCAGCACTCTGGTCGTCTCGTGCTTTGCGGAGCTTTTGCTCGACCTTGTGGAGCATTCGCTCCGCTTCATCAGCCTCTCTGCTCTTTGCTGCAGTCGTGTCAACGCGCAGTTTCCATGATAGTGGTGCACTGGAGTTGAGATGATTTCTGAAAACTGGTAGTCGCTCGTTGAGTCTTCCAACCAGGTCACCTTCAAGTGACCAAAGCGAGATGCAGCCGTTCTCAGTCATGCTGACGACAACGACAGCAGCTGTGCCGTGAAGCTCGCCGATTCGGAAAACCTCCAGGCTTCGAATCGCAGTGAACCGATGCGCGTGCCATTGATGGAGCGTTCGCAAGCACTCGGTCGGTAGAAGACCTCCGTCGCATCCGTCTTCAAGCGAATGGGAACCCTCCTTGATCGCTTCAATCCGATTCACTACTGGCTCGAACTCGTAGATCGTGATGAAGCCTACACTCCAAAGTGAACGGTCACACAGTAAGCACGCACAACTGGTCAGGTTTGGTTCGGATAACAACAGACATGGCCGTCTGTACCTTTCTCATCGCTGACGCAGACGAGCTTCCCTTCGCCTCGGGCTCCACCGCCGCCGCCGAACCACTTGACTGTCAAAATGGTCGTTCCTTGGAACTCCGCTTCGTTTGCTCCATGCTCGTCCTTCTCGTGAAGGCCCTTCGGTGTCTCGGTCTCTGTCAGAAAGAAGCTAGGGCTTGTTGGCTGGCTAGCTTTCTTCTCTTCCTCGAAGGAAGGAGACTGAGCTCTTAGGCGATGTGTGAATCGCAGGAAGCGCTGGTACGAGTGAGACAGCAGCGGTGGAATCGTTACTGTCGACCAGAACTCTAGGGTGCAGCTCCCAGCCTCAGCGCAGACAAAGTACGGGTACGGACTCAGAAACTCGATCTGCGCGATCGAATACTGCGGTAATGCTGGCTCCTGAGAGTGCGACCCACCAGCAGTTTTCCCCTGAGCAATGACGGCGCCATTGCGGATGTTCCACGCACAAAAGGTTCCGTCGGTTGAAGATCCCGACACGAGCGCGTTGAGTTCACTGTGTGCAGTGAGAGTTGAGACGCTAGAGATCGACCGCTGCGACTGCGTGATCTTGCCGTCCTGGAGCGCAGTGAGGCTCTCCTTCAGGATCTCCAGTAGACTCGTGAATGTGATCGTCATCGTCGTCGCCTTCTCCTGGCTCTCGCTGTCTCCATCGGCGCCGCCTTGCCATGCTGGCGACGCTGTCTCGGTATCACAACTTGTACGTCTGTCACCACTGCGGTTCATGAAGGTGATCGGGAACGCAGCTTCGAGCACCTCTGACAGCTTTGACAGAGGAATTGATCCGCTTCGAGTCACATCAGCTTTTCCGAAGATCCGCATCAGACGTTCGATCTCGTTGCCGTAGAAGAACGAGCGGAGAGACAACGGGACGGAGTACTCTGGAGCCATTAGTGCTCCGCTCGGAGGTCCGTTAAAGAAAAACGCGCTGGACGCGCTCTGAACGCCTCGCCAGTGGTTCAGCTTAAAGACCACATCAAGCGTGTCGTAGCGCGAGATGAGGATGTTTCCATTCGTGGCACTGGAGATGACCTGTCGCTTCTCAGCCAGCCACAGGATCGCCGTGACCTCTGCCGAGTGCACTCGTCTCTGGATGACCACTGAGCCATTCGGAAGCATCAAACGCGCGATGATCCCACACTCCATGCCGACAAAGCAGGAGAAATGGTCATCGACCAGGCAGGCGCACGTCATCTCAGACCCGATCACTGGAGACGCGCTGCGGACGAGCTGACCGGTGTTGGCGTCCCAGCTCTTGATCTCCCAGGCCGTAAGCGCCAAGAAGCACTGTGTCGGCGGGCAATAGAATACTGCGATGGGCTTCTTCGCTTCCTCCAGTTCGTCTTGTTCATGCTTGTGATGATCATGCAGATGAGCATCAGGAGGGTCTTTCGTGTCGAGTTTCGTTAGCACCTGGTCGATAAAGAAGATTGCGGAGTGCGCGACCGCGATGCGCTTCTTGGAGGTAATATAGCAAAGTGACCGCATCGGCCGGGACATCGTGCGCGCGATGCTGTGATCCTTCACGTACAACTCCTTGGCAATCGTCTGAAACGCGGCGAACTTGCGGAGATCCCAGACCTTCACAATGCCGCTCTCGTCCGCTGTGATGATGTGCGGCATGTTAGGCACTGCCTCCATCCCGATCAGCTGAGCACGGTGGCCTATGAGAGAGCCAATCTTCTGCTCAACATGAGGGTTCCACACCTGCACACACTGATCTAAGCCAGCGCTGACCAGATAGCCGTTTTCGGAGCTGTACCGGAGCATCGCGACCGCTCTCTTGTGCCCAGACAGCGCCTTTGTGACGCGATGGAGATGGAGATCGATCATGTAGATCTTGCCATCGAGACACGCACTCGCCACTTGGGACATCCCATCGAGGACCAGCAAGTCGTTCATCACTGGATGGCCTTTGTCGAAGAACGTGTGGGAGCGAGCGAGCGTCTCTAGATCCCAGGCATGCACTTGGCCGTAGGTACAGGACGAGTAGAGCTGTGTGGACGTCGCGCTCGAGTGGTTCGCGAGAGCGAGCTGCGCTGACTGCGTCGGGATTTGCTGCAATCACAACGACAAGAGCGACAATGTCAGTACGCAGCTTCGTCGAGTAACAGTGTGAATGGACATTCAAGTACCTGCCGGATCTTGAGAGAGTCGATGTCGTACAGCGATATGACGGGTGAAGTGGTCGCGGTGACCACATATCGACCAAAGGGCGAGTAGAGCGCGTCCGAGACGTGGCTGAACTTTCACACAAAGCGCAGCTTGTGAGCACTGATTGCCTACGAGACGGCTGGCTGGCTATGTGGCAGATATCCGTTGTCGAGCAATACAGAACGAACGCACTTACCCAGCACATCGCGTGGTCTCCGTGACAACAGAGTTCGTTGCTGGGTCGAGGATTGAGAACCCCTGGCGCTTGTTATCGTGGAAGAGGATCTTGTCGATTTCCATAAAGTACATCTGGCAAAACAGGACCAAAGCGCTCAGACTCTATCGGACAGAACCTAGAGTTTGTCTCCACAAGTGCGCACCATTCGTTCGATCTCTGCTGTCATGTTCAACGGTGGCGGTGCGGTTTCGACTTGGTACTGCCCAGCATGAGGCAGTCAGTCAGTCAAATCACCTTCGCAAAGCTTACGAACGAGATGTGATGTGGCCAAACCTTGCAGGTGGTGTTGTCGCCATCCACCGTTCGAATGTCTAGAGGAATCAACGGAACACATACGTTAAGAGCACTGAATTGAGTGCGGGAGCAGGCTCACTTGCGCAGCATGAATACCTGACGTCTGCGTGATGAACGTGCTGAAATCGACCCAGTTGAGCACGCCCTCGGAACGAATGTCGGCCTTGCGGAAGACGGTGCTAAGCTCACACGTCAGCTCGACCTATAATACACGAATGCGACCACCAACCAATGTCTTCGAACTGTGGACGCTTACGAAGCTCGGTCATTTCGTAAAGCAAAGCTAGCCTCACTTACCTGCTCCGTCCTGGGCAGCTTGTCTGCGTGCAGCCCCGCCAGCATCTCGAGGATGAACTCCTCCTCGTTCAGCTGCTCGTACTTCTCAAACGCCTTGTGCAAGGCAGTCATGCCGCTTTGGTCTACAAACGGCATCACACCCACACATGATTCACTTTCGTCATCAGCATTGGACGCATGCAGTGAGCTCTAGATAACGGTGGTAGTACCCAAATTCGTCACAATCGACGCCGGCCCGGAGCGATCCAGCAGAGGTTGGCTCGCTGGAGGTGGCTGTGCAACAATAGTGGTCGCTCTCCCGGGTCGTACGTGACTGTGTCGAGGCAGCAAGGGCTGCTTCCTCACGGCCCTGTCCATAAACACCACGCCGCTGACGAACTTCGCCTTTTGCTCTCTCGAATCGCGTGCCGTTTGACTTTCGCGGATCTTTGGGAAGTAGCTCGACGACTCGGCGACGAAGCCATTGCCGCTTTGCTCGCGTCGGCGTTGCGCCTCGATGGTGGCAGGGCGCTCGGCTTCGAATCGACGAAATCCTGTCTGGAAAGCTATAGGGATCTGAGACGAGCAAGAGACATATGAGGCACTAGAATGTGTCACTCATGCACACGGACGGAGGCGATTTGTTGCCATGATGCAAAGGGACAACGAACCTCAGCGGGCACGTAGATCTTTCGGCCATCCCTGCGGCCGCTCGCCGACGGCACCACGCCTGTGAACGAATCAAACGACATGTTGATCGGTCACTTGCATTGTCACTACTGTTGCATGACACGCGCGACTTCTCGCGATTCGCCACATTCATATTTCAGTATACAACTGGAGTTAAGAACGATAAATGCCATTTTGTGCGTTCTGATTGGTCAATAGTCAAATGAATCAGATCTGAGTATATACATTTTGATCTGATGCCCAGTTTTCACATTTCAGACCCGATTTTCAACCACAAGGCCAAGAGATCACGCGAACAGGCAAGCATGGAGGCGATCGTGCCGCAGATCAAGCGCAGCTTGCAGTCCAAGTACAGCCACATGATGATCCGCTGGTACGAGGCCGTGGACTGGCAGGAGCCGCTGATCGTGGGCGCCATCGCCTTCCACGCGCTGCTCTTCCTCGCGGTTTTCCTTGCGCGCAAGCGACTGGCGTTCCAGTGCGGCCTCTTCGCCGTCATCATCGCGCTGCTTGCGGTCACGGAGCCGCTCAACAAGTGGGCGCAAAGCAACTGGAAGCTCTTTGCGACGCAAAACTACTTTGACCCGCGCGGCGTTTTCATGGGCATCTTCTACGCTGGCCCACTGCTCGCCGCCGGATTCTTCCAGCTGGTGAGTGAAGAGCGAGCGCAACACTGTCACACAGATCTATCTGCCTTGTCTGACTAACGGACCTTTCACGTGCACGCATTGTAGCTCCTGAGCATGAAGAACATGGTGCAGATGATCATTCTCGTGAAGCGCGCCGAGTTCCGAGCGCACCACAAGAAGCAGAACAGCAAGCCAAAGGACGAGTGACATGGTATCCTTCACGTTGCAGTAGATAAGAAGGTGCCCACAAAGCCAAAGCACGTCAAAACTTCCAAAGCGATGTGTACGTATATATATCATCATCATTATCTCCAGACTCTTGGGCTCTTTTCAACATGAGGAGCTCCTCATCTGTGCATCTTCTGGACCTTTAAGGACTGTACGATGGTGATTACCACCACTCACACTCCTCTCGAGTCTTCTTCTTCTCTTCTATTTGCAAATTCCATCCGTCACTATCTTCCTGTCCCCGTGTCGCTCTCGCTTGTTCTGGGCAATCAGTCGAGCTCCTGCACGGGGAACTCCTTCATCCAAAGCTCGTGGATGAAGTCGTAGAGCTCCGACGAGACCGAAACCTTGTACGGCGTCGGGTTGAGCGCACGCACCACATCTTCGCGAATCAGCTCAAACTGCTCGGCCACGTGCTTTCGGCGCTCCTCCAGGCTCGGCAGCTTGCCGACGATGCCCCCGTTCTCGCCATCCCACACCAGCTCATGGAGCGGGATGACACCCGACGGGGTCACGTACGCGCGCCGCAGCTCGTCGAACGGGTTGCGGCAGAGCAATTTCTTGCCCACGACGGGCGGCTTCTCGTCGCACCCGATCATCAGGTCAAGCAGCGGACTGCCGTTCGAGCCAACGAGACGGTACGCCTCCTTGCGACCTGGGATCGTGACTTTGCTGGCGTCTTGCGAGAGCTTGATGCGAGGCTGGCCCTTGATCTCCACGAGCTTGTACACCATGCCGAGCGCAGGCTGGGCTTGGCACGTCACCAAGTGCGTGCCGATGCCGTACGAGTCAATCTCGTGGCCCTACAATATCACACAATAAATACCGCCTCATTTGTGAGCACGTGGAGAAACAGGTAAAAGAAACGAGAAAAGGACTTACACAGACCTGTTCGTTGAGCGAGTTGAGCACTGCCTCGTTGATGTCGTTGCTGGCAGTAATGTTGAGCTTCTTAAAGTACTCAATGCCGAAGCGCTCGGCCGTGGCCTTGAACGCAACACGTGCCTGCTTCGACAGGTACGAGAGGTCGCCACTGTCCAGACGAATACCCACGGGCTTGTATCCGAGCTCGTGCAGCGCCAGCGCCACGCACAAAAAGTTGGGCACGCCCGACTGTAAGCGATCCATGTAAAAGAAAAGTTAGGATGATGCTCGCAGCGATTTCAAGATGCATCGACAAGGCAACACAAACGCACCTGGAGCGTCTCGTACGTGTCCACAAGTGCAAGGAAGGCTGATGGGAAGGCAATCGCGTACGAGATGAACGCAGCGAGCTCGCCCTACAGCATTCAACAAAAATAACAGAGTCAGTCGAGGTCAGTAATTGTTCGGGGCTATCTCGTTTTACGCTCGCATCTTGATTGCGTATGTACATCGTTCGTGCGCGTGCACTCCAATTCGCGGCGGTACTTGAGCACAATCTCCAAAAAGTTCTTGCCATCCAGCGTCGAGACCTACACACAGACATCGTGTGAGCTCAACGCCACTTGTTGCAACTGTCAAACAATACAACGCCTCGTACCTTGACGTCGTCCAGATCAGTGTGAGCCTGTACGAACGCGTGCGCGTGCGTGCCCTTGATCGGAATGTTGTGCAACTTGCCAGCGAGCACATTGCTCGTTCCGGCGAAGCCAGCCATGTACGCGTAGCGCGAGGCACTCAGACCGCCATCGGGGCCTTGCGCGCGGCGCAGTCCAAACTCGAGCAAGCTCTTGCCAGGGCCAGCAGCTCGCTTGAAGCGAGTGGCGTTCGTGGTGATCAGACTGGCAAAGTTGAGCAAGTTGAGCAGTGGTGTCTCGAGCAGCTGGCCAACCGCGAGGTTGCCTTCAATGCGCAGCAGTGGGATGCGCGGGAACACAATCGTTCCTTCCTGCAATGCATTATCACCGTCAGTCATTTTGGTATATCACAGGAAAGAAACGCACATCGTGGCTTCACACATACATACCTTAATCGCGTACACCTTGATCTGTGAGCAGTCAAGCGTTGCAAGCCACACGAAGAATGCGTCTTCGGCGTCTGGGAGCACCATGCGGAGGTACGCAATGTCCGTCTCAGTGAACTTGAACGTGTTAATCAAGGCGAGAGCCTAGACACATGACGACAAGAAACACATTCGCACAAGCACACGTCAGCAAGGTGATCGGTTGCATAGTGTCATCACCACACTCCGCAGTGTCGCAGACAGACAAACTCACGTACCTCTTCAAGGCCGGCGAAGACCGTGTACTCGCCCTGAAACGGGTTCTTGCGGAAGAAGAGGTCAAACACCGCGTGGTCGTTGTGGCGACCGACCTTCCAGTACGCGTATACCCTGTTCACATACACACAACATAAACGCACTCGTGACGTCAGCATCCATCATTCAATCCCGCGAAAAACTTCTCAATACGAGCCGCAGACGCACATCGTGAGCTGGTAGAGGTCGGTCAGCATCGGCGACACGAGCGAGTTGGTGGGGGCGAGCGGGTTGACGTTCATCATCGTCTCTCGGGCGCGAGCAGCGGGCGGGCAGACAGGTAGGCGGTCAGTCGACGGGCTTGACTTGCGCTGGAGAGCTCCAATTGCACTTTGAGCTGAAAAAAGAACCCTGCAGTGCTGCAAGGCTAGGTAGTCATTTCGTTGGGCGATCTGGTAGCCACGCGCCAAGCAGGAAGACCGGCTTTCTTGACTTTTAACCTGTACGAATTCATTAAAAACACTGTGTATTTTTCATATTTTAACGTATTTACTATTTATATGGACCTGTGAGAATGAATATCCTGCATGCGACGTGACGCACGAGGGTGGGGGTAAAGAAATTGCTCCAAAACGCAATGCACCATGTCAATCGTGAATGGCACGATTGGCATGAGCTCTTGGCAAAACAAGTGCCCAGCCTCACTCGTTCATTCATTCACTCGACACCGCCAGGACTGTACCTCATTAAGGTCTCTCGGTCGCTGCAGTTGCAGAAGCTTGAACGTGGCGGGCGACAGCCTCACAGCGCGTCAATCAACTGAGTAATTGTGGTCGAGTCACCAACAACAGAGGGGCTCAACGTGTGATTGCGATACAAACCAGCTGTCGCAGCCCACGATTGGACAAAATCCCGCCCGCATTCTTACAACAGTGGAGGTCTCTGCACGACGGGCCGCTTCAACAGGAGGTTTTCGCCGCCACGACCGACCGAACGCAAGGTCACTTCGCTCTTCTCCACTGCGACATCTTGCCTTCAGAGAGAGATTATGAGCGCTGCACGCCACCCTCCGCAATGCAAGCCATTTGGCCGTGACAGATGGAGTGGAGTGCGCTGTGTTTGACGTTTGAACCCATGTCGAGTCGCGCAGCGTGCGCTGAAGCCATCCGTGCAAAGGGTGCCCGTAGTGCAGAGAAGATCTCGCTTCGCATGCATTTTCATCACAAACCCCACAGGCCAGTGTCAGTGAGAAGGACGCAGCGACTGCACCGACGTCCTGACCAAACACTACATCGAAAGCGCTCTGGTCGTTCGCTCACTGCATCTCTCGCCGCATACGCCGATCGAGTGTATTGCACCGCTTGGAAATAACGGAGGAGGTACTTTGGTAATGGAGGAACATGTGGTTGAACAGGAGCAGCGAGTTTGCATTTCAATGATAAGAAGGTTAAATAACCTCTTTATATTACACTGTACCACTCAAAGCGGTACACTTTGCTCGCCACGTGTCGAAGGTCTAAGTCGCGCACGTTGAAAGGACTGCTTGCGCAGAAATATGTGCTGGCTGCCACAAGCGCGCTCATGTATCGTATCTGCTATTCTAAAAGCGCTATACTTTATCCAATCCTAAACGAGGGGGAGAGCGTACGGCGGAGAGCGAGCGCAGCGCAACCCGAGCGGGTCCATTTTCCGTTCTTCCCTCCAGCAGCAGCCCCCGAGTCATGAGCGCCCCCGCCTCCCCCCGCAAGGTCGCCGCCGCCCCGGACGCCCGTCCAGAGCGCCCCGCGCGCGTCGTCGTTGAGCTCACGGAAGCCGACATCCCGGACGTCATCGAGCGCCTGCCCAAGCCGGACAAGGCTGCGCACGAGGCCGAGATCGCCAAGATCGACGCGGAGATCAAGAAGCTCCAGGCGCGCACGGTGCGTCATCCATCGATTCTTCTGCCCTGCTGTGCATTGCATTGCACTGCATTGCATTGTACTCTCTGTGTGTGCGCAGTGCCTGTCGCTTGCTTTCCCCCCTCGTTTGTGCATGTGCTGACGCTGTGAATGCGCTGTTTTGATTGCTTGCAGAATGTGATCCGCGCCGAGATGGACGCGCTCAAGACGGGCCGCGGCAAGTACGGCGAGCAAATCAAGGCCGCCAAGGTCGTGTACAGCGACCTGCGTGCGCAGAAGGACAACCTGATTCAGCAGCGCAACCAGATCACCGCCAAGCTCAAGAGCGTGCAGGACCTGAAGGACTCGACGATCAAGACCCAGCGCAGCCTGCGCTCGGCGCTGAAGTTTAGCACCGTGGAGGAGTTCGACAAGGAGATCTCGTCGCTGCGCCACCAGCAGGAGACCCGCTCGATGGCGCTTGTTGAGGAGAAGCGCATCATTAAGGAAATCGAGGCCCTGCAGCAGCAGAAGTTGCAGGTGAGCAAGTTCACGGACGAGAAGGGTGCCGTGGACAAGCACAGCGACTCGATCAAGGAGATCCGCGCGCTGCAGGCGAGCAAGAACCTCGAGATCGACGCCGTGCAGGAGAAGCTCTCTGCGCAGAAGCTCGTGCTTGACGAGCTCTACAAGCTGAACGAAGAGGAGAACAAGCAGGACAAGTTCCCGGCGCTCGCGAACGAGCGTACGGAGATCAAGAAGAAGCTCGACGACAAGTTCACGGCGCTCAAGGAGCTCCGCAACGCATTCCGGGAAGAGAACAACAAGTACTACCAGAACATCCGCCTTGTGCGCTTCAAGAAGGACCTCGAGCGCAAGAAGGAGGAGGAGGCGAAGAAGGCCGAATACGAGGCCAAGCTCGCCGACTACGAGAAGGAGATGGCCAAGATCCACCCGTACCAGGAGGAGATCGACCTCGCGGAGGCGCTCATCGTGTACCTGGAGAACGCGTTTGCAAAGGAGCTCAAGGAGGAGGAGACCGCGAAGAAGGAAGCGGCTTCTGCGCCGGTTGAGTTGGATGGCCTCAAGCCGCTCCAGCGCAAGGATGAGGACTTCATGAGCTTCGGCGGCGGCAAGAAGAAGGGCAAGAAGACCGGCCCGGGCAAGAAGACCAAGAAGGAGGCCAAGCTCTCGATCGCGCTCGCGCAGCTGGACGCGTTCAGCAGCATCGGCCTGGTGCCGCCATCGACGATCGGCGCGATCTCGGAGTCGCTCGCTGCGATCAAGGAGAAGAAGGCGTGGTTCAACGCCCAGACCTCACGCCCAAAGGCCGCGACGGAGGAGAAGGCCGCCGCTGCGTCGCCGTCGGGTGAGGCTGCGTCGCCGAAGAAGAAGAAGGCGAGCAACAAGAAGTTCAACGCCGGCGACAAGAACGCGTTCCCGTCGCTCGGCGGCCTCGGCGACGAAGCGCCAGTCGCATCTCCGTTCTCTGCGTGGGGCCCGGGCCTCGCGACTGCCGCTGCCTCGGTGCCGACTGCCGAAGACTTCCCAGCTGCGGAGGACTTCCCAGCCGCCGACGATTTCCCATCGGCCGCTGATTTCCCACCAGTGAACTGAGCGTGAAGGCGGTAAGCGCGAGACTTGAGGTGAGAGGGAGAACGGGCGTGCTCGAAACGAACGAGCCGCTGTCTGTCTACCTCTGTGTCTCTGAGTTTCGCCTGCGATGCCTTGACGGTTGAGGCATCTTGTTGTACACTCTACTCTGTCCACCATGTTGCACATCCATCACCCTCGGCGTTTGCTTATCGGTAGTAGTTGATAAATTAGATTCCCTCTCTCCCTCCAACCCAATACAAGTTTTTGCTTTTTGAGGTACACGCACGCCAAGCTCTTTGTTGTCTTCCATTCGATTTCCGCCACCTGAATCGCTTTCGAGTGAGCTCATTATCGTTCCTCTGAGGGACGTCCTCGTCTCTCTCTCTCACTTGACTTGACTCCCGCCGTCAACCTCCGCGAAGAGCTGCTGCATCTTGGAGTTCTTCATCTGCTCCGACGCGAGCATGAGCTGCAGCATCTGGTCCGCCAAACGGTCTTTGAACTGCTGCAGCTCCTCCAACGCCACTTGAGCCAGCTGGCACGCGCGCTGGAGCTTCACGTACTTGTCCTGCATGGCTTGGAGCTCCTTCTCGTTCGCGTCCATCTTCTTCTGGATCGTCTTCAGGTCCGCTGCAAGCCGAGGCACGAGGATCTCCAAATGCGAGAGCTTCCGGTTCTCTTCCTCGCGCTCGGCGTCGTACTCGTCAAAGTCGCGCTGGGACTCACTGCGACTTGAGAGCATCGACATGCGCGTCGCGCGCTCCAGGCAGCTGTACATGCGGCTGTTGATGTATGCTATGGTCGCTGCGGGGCTCCAGAGCTGGATCGCACTGCGGCCTTTCCCGCCATCACCCCCCAATATCGATGGAGACGGTGACGTCGCCTCGGCAACAGCAATCACATAGAGCGCCTGGAACTGTGTGCGAAGCCGCTGCTTGGCTTCCAAGTGATCTTCGAGCTCGAACGTGGCTTCTGTCACCGCGTAGCTGGCTTCGTAGAGCGTTGCGGTTGCAGAAGCGAGCGACTTGTCAATGTCTTCGATCTTCTGGCGCAACACCACCGTGTCGCTGGCAACGTCCGTGTCAAAGTGCTCAAGCTGGGACCGGATGAGGTTGAGGGAAGAGCTGTGGCCTGATTCACTTTCTTCCAGGTTTGGGAACAGCACGCTGTGCTCGTAGGAGAGCGGCGTCTTCTGGAGACGGAGGCGGAGGTACTGATAGCACAAGAGCACACACACAAACAAGCGATTTAGCTCAACCACTCAGCCCAGGTATCTCAGTCAAGCAAAGCTCCCATGAAGCAACGCACCTCCATGTGGCGCTCGTCCTCCATCTTTGCAAGCGTCTTCCTCGTGATCTTGTACTTCAATGCACTGGCGATGAGTTTATCGACCGTGATTGTGTCCAGGCGCAGCTTTGGATTCTGTCGAAAGAAGTCGCTGCACTGCTCCATGTCCTAACAAGCACCAAGCAGCGAGTAGCGTCAATAGTCGTCACGAGTCAGCAACGTACTGAAGCAATCACACGCTGGCTGGCGTGCATACCATGTGTATAATGAGTGGGCGGAGGTGAGCTGTGATGGCGAGCGCGATGCGAAACACCGTTTTCCATCCGTCGAGCAGGAAGAGATCCCACACGCGGTGCACGCTCTGTGCTGGCAGCACTCGCGCGAATAGCGTCACGAACCACTGCACACACAATCCACAAGTCAGAGGCAAGATTACGCTGTTAGTAGTACACAAGCTGGACTAAGGTGGCATGAGCTGAAAGACTCAACGGACCTGGGTTGCGAGAAAGCTCGGGTGCATGCCAATGTGCCGCAGATGCCCGTAGAGGTCGTTGAAGTGAATTCGCATCAGCTGGTTGTACAAGTAGATACATCTCGAGAGCCTGTATCCAATCATTCCATACTTGTCAATCAAAAATCCGTTCGCTAGTCACCACACATTGCCAGGTGCTCACCCAGGCATCTTGCTGCGCCAAATGTCGGCCATCCCCTGGTTGCGAATGAGCGCGTAGAGTATCCAGAACGCAGTCTCCTCTGGCGATTCACTGCTGCTCTCGCTCGGCTCGCTTTCATCTTGTGACTCGAGAGCGTTTTCATTCAGCATCATCAGGAGCACTGCTGCCACGTAGTTCATTCCCTGGCACATCAAGTTCATGATTACAAAGCGTCAGTCGATGCAACCCCAGGCTCGCTTAACTTACAGCACGCGTCTCAGCAGATGATACCTGGCAGTATGCAACCTCCGGTGCATGAACAGCGGTGGCTTTGAGCACGTTGCCGAGCTGGCGACGTCCGTCCAAGTCCTCGGAGAAGAACGCCAGCGTCGGAAACGTCCGGTCGACGTCCCTGCCGATCTCACCTGATGTAGCGTGTGCGTATTAGCTGACTGCCATGCCAAGCGATGAGTGCACCTCATTCACATCGTTGAAGCTGGTGCTCACCTTCAACGCCTATAGTGTCTAAATTTGCGGTATCACTGAGGTTCGTGGTTCCGATCAGCTACAGCAAGACCGCAAGTTGTTAGTACCACACCTGACAGGCTGGACGACTTTCCTGTAGCAAGACGCATTAGAGCTCCTCCACAGCGTACCTGCATGTAAAACTCTGCCTTGGACACATTTTCTGGTATCTCGTCAACGAATCGCTGCACGTTCGCGCACAACTTCCAGTAGCTACGTTCAATCATATCATTCGTTCATTTCGCAGTACCAACATGAAGAGCTTCACCACGACACTTGTCCAACACGAGATCAAGAACAGCGATCAGAGCTTACTGGATCCGCGCGTGCACTGGGAAGCCCTGTGCGTGGACTGCTCGGCGTCGTAGCTTGGAGTTGTTCACTGCCTGGTACAGCTGTCGATTGAGCTGCGCGATCACGTCGATCGCATCGATCTACGTACGGAGAGAGCCTCAGGATCAGCAAGACGCCCCGTTTGCAGCATGCAGCCACTCAACTATTAGGGAAAAGGGCCACGCACCTCGATCCAGCGCTGCTCAAGTAGCACTCGCAGCGCCTGCAGCAGCAGCGGCAGCTCCGCGCTCGTCACGTCCACTACCGCATCTTCCTGTGCCGCCATCATTTGCTCACTCTCATTATCAGCCGACGTTCATCTCATGTTGACTACCAGCTCCGTGGAAATAACTACCGAGTAGTCAGTTGCCATTGTCAACTGCGCTCACTCGCTGGTCATCATCATCAAAGTCAAGACGAGCAAGCATGCGCGCGAACGCGGGGCTCGTGATCGTGCGTCGCTCTCTCTGTATATCTGGCTAACCTGGGTGCATGCTGACATGCGCTGTTACTGCTGCTGTTGCTGTTGACGTTACGCAGGTCGGGCGGAATGTGATGCTCGTGCCGTACGAGAAGGAGCACGTTGAGAAGTACCACGAGTGGATGAAAGACCCGTGGCTGCAAGGTAATGAATGGATTGCTCTCTCTCTCTCTCTTGCTCGGTGAGAAGGTGCATTGTGCATGCCCGTGCGTTTATGGTCATGCATGTATGTGTAATGGCCGATAAGCTGACGGGACGGCTTTGACTGTTTGGATGGCAGAGATGACGGCGTCGGAACCACTCTCGATGGACGAAGAGTACGAAATGCAGCGCTCGTGGCGTGACGATGACAAGAGTGCGACTTGCTGTGGTCTATGTGCGAATGCCACGCTTGCAATGCTGTATCTCTTACTTTAGTGAGTGTGCTGTGTATGTCACGCGGTGGTGCAGAGTGCACATTCATTGTTCTCGCCAAGGGTGCCAACGATTCCGAGTCCTCGTTCACTGACGCCGACGCGATTGAACGTAAGCAAGCAATACGCTGTGTGAGCCTTGTGTCTGATCGTGTCTGGACTTATATGCTGACACGAGATGTTGTTTGTTTGTATCTGCTCTCACACCAACAGGCATGGCTGGAGACGTGAACCTCTTCTTCAACGACTACGACGATGCGTTCAACTGCGAAATGGAAATCATGATCGCAGAGCCAAAGTATCGACACAAAGGGTTTGCGAAGGAGGCTGTAGAGCTTATGATGGCTTATGGTATGGCGACATGAACGCTCATGCAGCATGCTGGTTCGTAGGCAAAAGTGAAGCCTCATTTCTGGTATCTGTCTGCACCACCCCTTAGCGACTTCGAAACTCAACGTGCACCGCTTTTATTGCAAGATCAACGAAGCCAACGATGCTTCACTGCAGCTTTTTGACAAGTACGTGCATCTTGCTTCCCTTACCCTGCGCATATGATTGACAAAATCTAAAGACTGTGCTTTGTGATGCAGATTGGGCTACAAGAAGTGCAACTACGTAGCGGCGTTCCAAGAGATCGAGCTAGAGCTTCTCCCGAAGGAGAATGAACAGCGCATCGTAGATGACGTTCTTGCGTTCGCTACTTTCCATGAATTCCCGCCACGAGCCAACCAAAGTGACGAATAAGAACTGACATTTCTGTGAAGCTTAGGTTCTCCAGCATATGCACTGCAGTCGAAAGTCGCGCTTAGTCCTCCTTGTACTCATCTCCCATCGCTTCCTCAATCATCCCCTTGAGCTCCAGTCTGAACAACAAGTAAAACAAGTACTCGAGTCAGGCAATCGTCACAACAGTCCACCTACAAAGACCATTTCATCCGAACAGAACGCACCGAATTTCCGACACCTCGTCTCCCTGCAGCACGTCCTTCACGAAGCGCGCCTCCACGCGCATCTGCACCATCTCAAGCGCTCCACGCAGCACGCCGCAGAGCACGTTCGAGTACCAGAGCACGCCGTAGGCGCTTGGCGGCAGCTCCACAAATTCTGCAGACAAAGAAACAAACAACAGCAGTTGTTGGTCACTAACGACTGTTCATAGAGCCCAGCTGAAGGATTCAATGTCACCAACGACGCACCTGTGAGCGGATTCTCGTAAATAAGCAGACTGCACGCATTGTTCTCGGCGTTCCAGTGCGCGACCTCGGCGTTCACGCCCAAAAACATCTTGAACGCGATCTTCGCAATCACCTCGGCAGTCTCTTTAAAATCCGAGCAGTTACCCACACCCGACTTGGCGAGGAACTCGTCAATAAGGCGAATGCCGATGTTGTAGCCCCTGTACAAGATAAACAAGCAAGCGCAAGACCATGGCTCAATACTCGTGATGACCACTCGTACAGCAAACGTCGAGGCTTCACTCACATGTTATCTAGCTGCTGGTTCACGACCTTGAGGTCCTCGAAATCCTTGATGAGCTGCTCACAGGTGTGTCCATCGATTCCGCCACTGGCACCGTCAGCTATAGAGATTCACCATTTGCCTCCATAGGTACTGCATGCATAATACGCTGCTTGGGTCGCATGATAGACTCACCTGCGTGACCATCGCGCCGTACGTGAGCGCGAAGAGCTCTCCATTCTGTTCAGGCGCAACAACAAGCACACAACTGCGGTTACGTTCCTGCGACAATCAAAAAACAATCAAACGCAGCAACAGAGCACATAATCACACGATTTCGTATGCTGTGCGCACCACTTTGGTCATCTTGGTCCATGCGACGTCGCCCACGCGCTGGTGCGGGCGTGCGGTCGCCATCTCTTTCTCGCTTGCTTCTTTGTCGTCTTGCAGTTCTGAAATGGCGCTGGTCAAAACCGAGTAACTCTCCGCTAAAGTACGTTTCATCAAAAACCACACCACCATTTTGTAGTTTGTAGCTCAGTTTTACACCTGTTATGTTCATATTTCCAGTTTTCTAACTCCCATCAATTACCAACTGCATCCGTTATCAGTTGAAAAAACCAGGCAGGCGGCCGCGAGTGGTGGTCTTGCGCTTCAAACGCCAGATGCGAATCGAGCCATCCACCGAGGCCGAGACAAGCGTCGAGCCGTTCGCACTCACAGCCATCGCCGACACGGCCTGCGGGTGTGCGTTTGAGATCTGAAACACAAGCTCCTTGCCCGTGGGCTCGTCCAGCTTCCAGAAGAGCAGCTTGCCCGTGGACGAGCCACCAATCGCGAACTCGCCGTCGCTCTCAAAGCATCTAATGGGAGCAAGCAAGCATACACAGTCAGCTCTCTCTCTCTCTTTACACAGACGCATAGACCACAAGAGTACGAGACACACCTGATCGCGCCGTCACACTTGACGTCGATGGATGCGAGGCGGTTGCCGTCCGTGTTGTAGAGTGAGAGCTCGTTGTTCGCTGTTATGCACGCGACCGTGCTCATGCTGCCGCAAAATGTCAGCCCCGAGATCTCGGCGTGGCGCAGCGGGCTCGGCGACAGCTTGCGGATGAGCTCGTTCGTCCGCAAGTCGATCAGGTACACCATGCCTGTCAGCAAATCAGAGCTACGTGAGCCACATTACCACACGAGAATAATATCAGACCAGGAACGTACCGTTGCGTGTGCCAGCAGCTCCGATGGAGCCGTCGATGCTCACGCTGAGCTCCAACACCGACTCCTCGCACTCCATAAAGGTCGAGAGCGGCGCCGACGTGATGCCTGACGACGTGTAGTGCCACATCTTGATCGCGCCGTCCCAAGAGCTCGTGAGCACGCGGTCGTCGAAGACGCAGATCGCCGAGAGCCCGTCGTCGTGCGCCGTGACCTGGTCGATCACGCGGCCGACGTCCACCGAGTACATGTATAGGCAGTTGTCCCACGAGCCAATGAAGACGTACTTCTCGTCAGGCGATACGTCGCAGCACGAGAGCGCCAGGTTGCACGACAGGTTGCGGCGCAGCGAGCCGTCCAGCGTCGCAGAGACCTTGAACGTCGTATCCTTCGCGGTCGAGAACAACGCGCGGCCGTCACGCGCGAGCACCAGCGACGTCACCTCACTACACACAACACATAACAGGTTTAGCTTGAAGGGTTCCAGCTCAACATCACAGTGCCTTTCAAACACAAACGTACCCAGAATGCAGCTTGTACGGAGACGAACCGGCCCAGAATGGCGCATCACCGACAACCTTCTTGCCCGAGAACGTCCAGCCCCACCGCCGCGGGGCTTCGGTGCTCATGCGGCGCCGGAACTGCGCCGTGATGCCACCAACGAGCCGCTGCGCTTGGAGTGGCACACCGATCGAGCGACCGCGGAAGCCAAACATCGACTTGCGGGCGTACCCTGCGCCGCCGTTGTCGTCCTCCGCGCTCTCGTACGGGTTCGTGTCTTTCACGCCGCTGATGCTGTTGGCTGAGTGGAAGGATCCGCGATTGCCACTGCCACTCGAGTCGGCTGACGTCAGCGACGCGTCCGAGGCCTGACGCTTTCGTGGCGAGAGCACGGGCTCCGGGATCGCGATCTCGACGTTTTTGCCAACTTCGTTCCTCGCTGGGTGTGCGCCAGCGAAGAGCAGCTTGGGTGTCTGGCCAAACTCCTGGATCTGCGCCTCGAACGAGCACTTCTCGATCGGGTCGTTGATCGTCTCCAGGTCGACCGAGCCTTCATAGGACAGGTAGTAGAACACTATAGGAGCATGAATGGTAAATGTAAATACGTTAGCTAAGATCCCTCATAGTCGCATTGCAAACACATACACGACACGTACAGTTGTTGGCCTTGACTGCCTCGTCCCCCTGCTGCTTGTAGCCAAAGATGAGGTTGATCCACTCGTGCAGGTGCGCCGAGACGTACTCGCTCTCAAGCGCCTCGCGGTTTTTTTGCACGAACGCCGCCGGACTCGACGCCCACGGGGGCAACTGTACGTCTCCAACCTAGTCAAGCCATACAAGAAGAGCAAGTCCAGGGCAGTCAGTCATGTGGTTTCTCCACTCACACTCTGCAGCCGTCAAGCAATATCCCACCCTCGTGTGCTTCTGCGTCGTGCCGAGGTCGAGGTTGCGTCCGTTGCGCAGCCAGTCGCTCGCAGCAAAAGTCTCGTCGAAGAACGCCGGGATGAGCTCCTTGAGGTCCGCGTGGTTGGTCAGACAGCTCTTCCACGTGTCCGCGATGCTACGAAACAGCCGATCCGCGGCGTCGAACTTGCCGTTCTGCAGGCAGAGCATGTACTCTGGCGCCATTCGCACCAGGTAGTACAGAACATAACCTGGCGTAGAGTAGTGGGTACCATACAGGAACGGCGGCGGGATGCCCTCGGCCTCCATGCCGCGCGGCATGGCCTCGTACCGCGCCTGGAAGAAAGTCAGTCGCTCCTCATTTAGCGCGCCCACGGGCTTGGACAAGTCGCGGTAGATCGACGGGTCACTCAGGTCGAGCGTGGCGCTCTCGTAGTCGCTCAAGATCCACGGAAAGACCGGATACTGCGTCAGGTCGTTCATGGTGCGGCCCGCAGCGTTGTTTAAATAAAGCAAATAGTCGTAGTTGGACACCTCGCGCTTCTGCCACTTGAGCATCATGGACTCGAGGTCGGTCTGCAGCAGGCGCTTGAGGTCCGGCTGACTGAGCATCATGTCGTAGAGCTCGTCGCGGTCCCGTCGGCTCTTGCACGAGAAGAAGAAGCTGTCGCCATTCTTGAGGAAGATCTCAAGCCCCGTCTGCTTGAGCATGTGGCGCCGCTTGAAGAGGTACTCGACCGTGTCGTAGCCCCAGTTGAGCACCGGGTCGCCCACGTTGTTCACCTGCGCCGGCTGGAAGTACAGTCGCTGGTTCGTGAGCATGAGACATCCCGGATACTTGAGCAGCGGCACGATGCGGTCAACGAGCTTGCCCTTGGTCAGCAGTGGGCGCTCGCGGAAGTCCACGAGCAGACTCGAGTCAAAGAGATCGGTCAGGCGCGGACGCAGCACGGGCGCCAGCAAGGACTCCTCGTCCACCTTGTTCAGCACGCTCTTCTGGTGCGCGAGCGTCCAGATCGGCTGCACGCTGCGTAGAAAGTCTTCGATCTTGGAATGGAGCAAACCAAAGACGTACTTGGCCGGGACACCATTCTCGGGGCGGCTCGTATCCTTGCTCACGTACGGGTGGTCCACGCCACGCTCCTTCATCTCCACGACGGTCTTGCTCTCGAGTGAGAGAAAGACGGCGCAGTCTCCCGGCTGCTGGTCAAAGAGCTCCGCCGTGGGCATCGCCGCCATGTCGCGGAACGGGAAGCGCAGGATCGGCAGGTTGATGTCCTGCGGCTCGAAGAAGAACCCGCGCGTGCACACCTTCAGTCGGCCCTGCACTTTGCTATCGCGTGGTAAATAGGCAAAGCATATGTCGTGTAAGACAACAAACACGTAGGCTAGCGATTGTACAGCGTTGTCTCGCTGGTATTAAACGTACCGCTGTGGACTTGGCAAGGGGTCGAGATACCGATGCACGCTGAAGTCCTAGAAAGCGCAACAATAGAGATGAAGAAGCAACACAGCAGTGTTAGCAGCCGCGCGTTCTTTGAATCACACATGTGCATCCCAGGACACTGCTATCAGCTGCAGCGAGCAGCAGCCAGGGCGACACGCAAGCAATAATAGTGCAGCGAGGGGGAACGCACATCGAGGAAGAACTCGCCGTCCTCGAGCAGCAGCAGCGAGAAGCGCGTCTGCGCGCTCTTGAAGCCCGACTTGTTCGCCAGCATCTCTCCCGTGTGTCTGTATGACTGTCTATGAGCTCTCTCTGTGCGGCTGCGGTCGTGTGGCAGGCAACTGCAGCGTTCTCTCGCTTCTTCAGCCAAAACTGCGCGTGAGGTGGACGATTTGCTTTGTGATCGCTTTGGTAGATGGGGTACAATTCCATACACCATTGTACGAAACTTTTGCTGAGTTTTGCTTATGCTCGTGCGGGTGGCACCAGGTCGAGCGGATGAACGACGCATCTGCTCAAACGCGGTAGCCAACTACAAGAACTTTGGGCAGGGCGACACAGTGGAAAGAGTAAGGGAGAACAAGCAGATGCATGCGCATTACTATATGAATCGTCTTTATCGTCAGTATAGACGGCACGAGGAGAGGGGAGCGACGGTCGGATTGACAACCTCGGTAGTAAGAGTGGTGTTTCTACTTGGATGCGGAGATGTAGAGCACTGCGCGCATTCGCACAACAACGACAGCAATAGCACTTAGTCAATCGATTACCATACGACGCATCACAGCACACCATCGCATCTGACAAAACGCACCGTTGTTACCGCGGATGAAGCAGTCGCCGTACTGCGTTTTGAGCTGCCCATTCACGTACTCCTGCGTCTGCTCCATCGCGATGTTCATGAAGCCGTCGAGGCACGCGAGTACGCCGCGGTACTCGACGCCGTTGTTGAGCTTCACGTCCACGGGTCGCCCGAGCACGCTCTTGAGGAAGTCCGACGGCGTCTTCTTCGATCGATCTTCGTCCATTGTGGCTGCTTGTGTGGCTTTTGCTTTTTGGCTGGAAACCAAACAGCAGGCAAAGGAGTATAATAATACCCCCCCCCCGTGTGACGAAAACGAGGTAAATAACGTGCGTTTGATTTAATGTGTATATAACGTCTGTTTGACTGAATCGAACGCTTGGCGCGCCACATTTCCTTTTTGCGAGCCAACATGGAGCTCGAGCGCGAGTACCTGCGCGGCGCGAGGCGCAAGGCGCGCGCGGTGAAGGACTATTTCGACGACGACGACGTCACGACTGACTACAGTGACACGCATAGCAGTGCTCTTGCGCAACAGAATGATGGTGGTGGCGATGAGGACGAAGTGGACCCACTGGACGCGTTCATGATGGGCATCGAGACGCAGGTCGTGCAGGAGCGGCAGCAAGTGCAGAAGAAGCCGTTTGAGAAGGTGAGTGTCATGGTGGCTGTATGTGTTGGTACATGCTGCTGTGTAGTGAAAGAGGCTGATGGTGTTATGTGCGGGTATGTTATGATGATGCGTGTGCGTTGTGCAGCCAGACGTGTTGAACCACGGCGACGACGCGGACGGGTATATGGACGAGTACGCCAAGGTGCGCATCCAATTCATGTAGGAGTGAAAGATCTTTATAGCAATAGTGCCACAGCTAACATTCGCTTACTGCTGGTGGTGTCATGTCTATAGAACAACAAGCAGGGCGCTGGAGGCACTGAATTCGACGACTCGGATGAGGAAGTGTACGCAGCGGCCAAGCGGATGGACCAAGAAGGTGCGTGTGAAGCAGCGCTCTTTGTTGCATTCCACATTGGGCTTTATGAGTACTTACCGTGTGCATGTGGATTATGGGACTGTTATGCCGTTAGACAACTACGACGATGGGCAGCAGGATGCGAAGAAAACGATGGAGGTGCTCGCACCAGTGGACCACAGTCAAGTCGCGTACGAGTCTTTCCGAAAGTGCTTTTACACGCCGCACGCAGATATCCAAAAAATGGCTGCGCACGAAGTGGACGAGCTGCGCAGAGAGCTCGCTGTTCGTACCGAAGGTGTCGACGTGCCGCAGCCCATTCGCTCGTTCGTACACCTGGGCTTTGACCGAAAGATGCTGGCGTTGCTGATGAAACTTGGTCTCGAAGCGCCCACCGCCATCCAAGCCCAGGCATTCCCTGTGGCGCTCTCAGGTCGAGACATGATCGGCATTGCGAAGACGGGCTCTGGCAAGACGCTTGCGTTCACTCTACCGATGGTGCGTCATGTGATGGATCAGCGGGAGCTGCGCAAGGACGAGGGCCCCATTGCGATTGTGCTGTCGCCGACGCGCGAGCTCGCGCACCAGATCTTCGTCCAGGCGAAGAAGTTCCTCAACGTGTATGGCGCTGAATGTGCCGCGATCTACGGCGGCGTGGGCAAGTGGGAGCAGATCCAGGCGATTCGCAAAGGCGCCGAGGTCGTGGTCGCGACGCCGGGGCGGCTGATCGAGATGATTCGCAAGAAGACCGTGAAGATGAACCGCGTGACGTTCGTGGTGCTCGACGAAGCGGACCGCATGTTCGAGATGGGCTTTGAGCCTCAGCTGCGGTCGATCATAGGGCAGATCCGGCCGGACCGACAGACGCTGATGTTCTCTGCGACGTTTCGACGCCGCATCGAGGCGCTGGCGCTTGATATCTTGGACAAGCCCGTGAAAGTGATGATTGGACAGATCGGCCAGGCGAATGAAGACATCCACCAGATCGCGGTGGTGCTGCCGAATGACAATGCAAAATGGCCGTGGCTGATGGATAATCTGAAGCGGATCGCGAATGAGGGGCGCGTGCTGATCTTTGCTGGAAGCAAGATGGGCTGCGAGACACTGACGAAGAACCTGAACGCTATGAAGTTCCTGTCGTGGTGTCTGCATGGCGACAAGTCGCAACAAGAGCGCACCGAGGCGTTGGCGAAGTTCAAGACTGGCGAATGTCAGATCTTGGTGGCCACGGATGTGGCGTCGCGGGGTCTAGATGTGAAAGACGTGAAGACGGTCGTGAACTTTGACGTCGCCAAGAACATCGACATCCACGTGCATCGAATCGGTCGCACAGGACGAATGGGGCTGGAAGGATTCGAGCCAGGTACTGCATACACGCTGGTGACGGCGAAAGAGACCCAATTCGCTGCCCAGCTCGTGCATAACATGGATGTGTCTGGTCAGAGTGTCGCGCCTGACCTCATTTCGCTCGCAAAGCACGATCCACGGTTTCGACGAGGTACTCCTGCCAAGCGCTCGGTGGTAAACGGTGCGTCTTCGGCATTGGGGTCTGCACCTTCTGCACGTGAAGAAGCAAAATATTGCCAACAGCAGCACCAGCCAGCAGCAGCGTCTGAGCAAGTCGAAGACGATGAAGATGCGCAAGAGATGGAGCGCTGGTCGGAAAGTCGTCGGAAAAGCAAAACGGACCAGCGTAAGGGTCTTGGATTCTTTGATGCGCCAGGTGCAAGTGGTGGGCGAGGCTTTGGAGCTGGCACTGGGAGAAACTTTATCAAGGCTTCATCTGCTGCTTCCTTGTCGTCTTCATTCCAAAGTGCGTTTGTCAAATCGACAACCGCAGCTCCGCCGGTTCCTGCGTCTGTACCATGGGGACAGCACAAAGCACCATCTCAGGCGCCGCCGCCGCCACCACTGCCACAAGCATTTCAGCCAGTTCCCTCTCCAGCTGTTCAGGTTTCTCAGAGCTTTCCACCGCCACTACCACACGCGTATCAGCCGATCCTGTCCCCAGCTACTCAAGTTCCGCCACCGCCGCAAGCGTATCAGCCTGTTCCTGTTTCTTCCCCGAGCGTTCAGGTTCCTCTTAGTCTTCCACCGCCGCTGCCACAACTCTCAGTAGCTGCAAAGGCAACCGATGTACCCGTGAGCGTGGGCAACGTCGTCATCCAACAAGTCACTAGAACACCTCCAAGACCAACAGCCTTCACTGCATCCAGCAGTAAAACATGGCCGCAAGACACTGCGCGACAAGAACCTGGCACCAAGGTTGTTTCGACAAATGGCGGTGCGTCTGACAAGCCGAAGAGCGCAAAGGGAGATGATTCTCGTCGATCCAGAAGTCGGGTGAACCAAAGTCGAAGCAGCTCCCAATCCTCTGGTAGTCCTCGAGCGAGATCTTCTTCATATCGAAGACGAAATCGGAGCCCAAGTCGCACTCGCGGCAGGCACAGCCGAAGCCGAAGTCCAAGTCGCAGTCGAAGTAACGACAGACGACGACAACGACGACAACGACGGAGTCCAAGCCGCAGCAGAAGCCGAGACCGACGCAGCAGAAGCCGAGACCGACGCAGCAGCAAGAAAGCTCGGTATTCGCGCTCTCGGTCGCGCTCGTACGACCGGCGCTACTGACAAGCGTTCTCCGGTAACCCGCACACAAGATCAAGGACAGAGAAGGATCATAGGAGTTACAGCCCAAGAACCAAGTAAGCACTCACCGATGTTAAAATGCGATTCTCTTTGCTGCTTGCTCCCAGGTACAAAATCCCGTCGTGCGTGTATCTTCAGTGTCAGGCTGACCAGTCTCCCCGCTACTTCCTAATCCATGCATCTATAGAAAATAAAAAAATACAGGAGGGTTCCTACCTCCCACCGTCAATGACTGGCGTCTGGATGTCGCGCGCCATCGTCCTACTGGTTGGTGGTCGATCTATTGCCGGCGATGCGCTCAGCCTTCCTTCGTCTCCTCCTCTGTCTTTTCTTCTTCTACCACTGCATTCGACTCGTCACTACTAATAATCACGGCCTCCGTTACAACAGGCTCCGCCACCACGGCTGCAGGTGCAGGCACAGGCTCCGCGACGGCAACAACAACAGGGACCTCGACCTCCGCCTCGTTCACGTCCGAGAGGATCTCCGACTCATCCATTGGGGTCGTGTCAAACGTGGCAGTGAAGCTCGAAGCCGTGATGGCCGTGTCGTCGAAGGTGGCCCAGCTTCCGCTTGCCTCGAAGCTTGCCCATCGGTCTGTCGCGTCGATCTCCGTCGCGTCCACAGCCCCTCCACTCGAAGTGCTAGACGTCGGAAATGTAGACGCGACCCCACGCGGGTCAAAGTCGAAGCCGTCGTCCGAGTCTCTGTTGTGACCGTATCGCTCGTCGTCGTCCTCGTCTTCACTGCTGCTACTGTCGTTCATGATCTCAGGAAGCATTGGCGTGTCGTTATTGTTGTTCCGCTGGCTGAAGTAGTCTTCAAAGTCGTTCGAGCCCGATCCGAAGCCAGACGATCCGCCGAGCATCTCTGCAAACTGAGCGTTCAGCAGCTCATCACTCTGGTTGAAGCCCATGTACGGGTCTTCGTTGCCAGACGAGATGCTGACGCCACCCAGAGGCAGGCGCTCGCGCTCGTAAATCGGAGCGAGTACCTTGGTCGACAGCTCTTCCCACTTGGCCCACAGCGCCTGGTCTTCTTCAAGCAGCTCCAGCACCGAGTCCGCGTGGGTCATGTCGTTGAGCGAGCGGCCATCCGCCGTGCTTCCACGAACATCTTCAGCAAGCGACATGATCGTATTGCAGATGCGGTGCAGGTGGCCCATGTACCCGAGCGAGTTGCCCTTCGCCGTGGCTGTGGCTTCGTCGTTCTTCGCATGCGCCTCCACGATGCGTGCCAATAGGCGACCGTTTTTGACCAAACCGACAAGCAAGTCTGGTCCGCCGCTCTCGAGGATGCCCAGGACCATGCTTTCAACGTCGGCGTGTAACATGTTGTTCGACTCAAACGTGAAGAAGAGGTCCAAGCAAATGTCGATCACATTCTGCACAGCAGAGACAAAGAAAGCGATCACATTGGTTAGCATCACAATCAATCCAGTCTCACTAAAACATAAGGCAATGAGAACCACAAGCGTACCTCTTTCAGAAGAGCCGCATCCACTTTGTGATACTTCGACTGCATCAGGAGCACGAGCAAGCCAACGAGCTTCAGTCGTCGCAGGCCAAGACGAGGCGTCTCCTGGAAGCGCTGGTTTCGCAGCGTGCCCGCGACGTGGTCTTCACCTCTCAGCGTCGCGCAGATCTGAGGAATTCGCTCGACGGTGCTCGAGACCGCAACAGGCATCTCCTCAGATGACGAGTAGCGCGCGTTCGTGTGGCGGGAGAGCAAGGCGCTCAAGATCGACAGCGACGACGTCATCGAGGACGTGTTGACGCTCTCGGCACCCACTGGGATCGCAAGCGCAATGACCTTTTCGACCACGTCCTTCGTCTCGAGGTACTCCAGCAGGGCAAACGACACGGGGGAGCTCATGGACGTCGGCGACGCCGGGTCGTTCTGCTGTGCGCGCGTGCCGCAGTGGATGATGTCGACGAGCACTTCCGCCGAGTGCTTGTGCACATCGCTGTCGGTGACGTTGCCTTCGCTGTCCGTTGGCGCGAGGTTCGCAACCAGCAAGTCCACGACCTGCGTCTCGTGCTGCCATGCGAGTGACTTCTGAAGCGACGACGTTGGCGTGCCTACCGAAATGTCGTCGTCGTCGTGGCCGCCACCGTACCATGCGTTCGACGGCGGGAAGCCCATCGACATGCCAGGGAAATCCATCTCGTCCATGTAATCTGCATGCATGCGCACAAATCATTCTGTCAGTTGAAGTTCCAGGCAGTGAAGGACGACGTCATGAAGGGTATGTATGTGATAATGGTCTTACCAGAGTGATACGGCTGCAGCAGGCGCTTCAAGAGCTCAGAGATCGAGTACGACTCGGTGTGGGAGACGAAGCCCTTGAGCAGCTGCTCCGAGTTCTTGTTCATGAGCGCGGTCATCTCCTGCGGCTTGCGCACCATGAGCATCGACATGATCTGCATCGAGCGAGACAACACATCCAGCATGATCATCATTAGCTCCTTGTCGTGAAGCAATTTCCACAGCACAAGCTCGCACCTTCTCAAAATAACCCGCAAGACGCGAGTCGAGCGACCCCGGCTGGTAGAGGAACTCAAACATCGTCTCCACGATCTTCCCGTCCGAGGCGCTGGCGAGCGTCTCGGTGATGCTCATGATGTCGCAGCATATCACTTCGCACGACATGTATGGGTACTTCAAAGTGCGCATGTCGTCCGATGGATCTTCCGGCGCGCGCACGATGTATTCGATCATCTTGAGCACCGACTGCTCTTGCGCGAGGCTGTGTGATCATCATCAATCAGTGTTGATTACTATCCCCCGCCCGCACATGCATGAATCGAAAGCGTGTGGATACGTACAACTCGAGCAGCTTGGTGTTGCGGGTCTTGACTTCCTGGATCAGCTCGTCCTCCTCGAGCACCTGCTCGAGCGTAAAGTCATCCTTCTCCAGCAAGTCATTCAGCGGACTACGCACATTACGAACCACACCACGCCATCATCGTTAGCATCAATCCACTCTGCTTCTTTCCATCACAGCACGCGGCAAATCCCCTTCACACACACGCATTCATTCATTAACTCGTGCACGCACCTAGAAATGTTGAAGAGCGACGAGCCTTTGCCCCAGACGCTCGACTCGTCCATGGAAAAGAGCGACATGGTGGATGGTGTTTGCGGTTGATAGTCCTCTGTCTAGTCTCGCTGTTGTGTCGATCGATGCCCGCTCTCGTGACCTCGCAGACGGCGCTCGTGCGATAGATAGTGGCTTTCTCGCTCGCTTTCCCTCCTTTGGCTCGGGGGTTATTGACTGAGAGGGACCGCAGGACATGCTTCTCACACATCCGCAATAGTAGCCCCTTCTCATACAAACAAAAGGAGTGACGGGCCACTATTCGGGCGTCCAACCCACCCGCCACACAAACGTCGAAAAATAGCGGTTAGCCTAGTTTACACGAGTATAAGAACATTTGTGATCGGATTGTAAGATAAAAAAAGGAAAATAAAACGTAAGCTTCACCGCACATGGATTAATCCGCAACACTGGTGCGTGGGAAAGAGAAGCGAGGGAAACAAGGAGGGGTCTCGACGCATCATCTCCACGCAATTGCGTCTCGTGTCACTCTCTCTCGCGCTCGCTTCATGCGGCTCGCCCGTGAACTACTCAAGAGCCCCAGCAGTGCACCATTATGTATGTATCCATCCATTCGCGAATTCTGCCGCCGCGACGAGCAGCGCTGACCACACGACGACTTTCGTTCGCTTGGGCTGCTAGCTCGCTATTTTTGCACCAGTTGAAGTTGTTTTTACCAAAATCAAATTTATAACCAATCACAAATCACTTTTTGAATTACATCTTTTGTTTTGACCAATAAGAAGACAGAAAATTGCAGCCATAGGAGATGGTTCCAAGCCAAGAGGCAGGCACCATTGCCGATCAATGAGGCGCGGCTGTCACGTACGGCTCGCCACTCACAGCGACTGCAGCTTGAGCAGGAGCTTGTTCATCTGATGCTGCTGCGCGCTTTCCACGAGCCGTAGCGACGCGGGCCCCAGCGCGCTCGAGTCGGCCGGCATCTCGTCGACAGTCCGCACGCACGGCAGCATCAACGGTAGTGGCGCGACTGGTTGTGTATCTACGACTGGACGCTGAAACGCAGCGCACTGCTCCCACTTGAGAAACCCCGCGCGCACTTCCTCCACGAGCGTCACGATCTCCACGAACGCCGCGCGGTCGATCTCCTCACGCACTGCTGTTGCTGCTAGTACAGACACATGGTGCCGGAAGAGCGCGCGCAGGATCTCTTCGTGCTGGAAGCGGAACATCGCGCCGTAGAGCGCGCTGATCGCGTTGCAGAAGCCCGAGTCAAAGTCCATCACGTGCCGCCGGATCCGGTGCGACGGCTTGAAGACGCGCAGTCCCCACTTGTCAAACGCTTCCGTGACTGCCGCGAGTCCCGTGGCAGGCGCGACCACTCGGTTGTACTTGCGCACGGTGCCCGTGCCGGGCGTCAGCGGGAAAAGCTTCCACTCGTTCCGCAGTGTGTGGCACGTGTTGTGGAAGAAATGGTTCACGAGGCGGATCTCCATCGCGTCGCTGTACGTGAGGAAGCGCAGCGTCTGCACCACGCAGCGCACCGGCCACAACGCGAGCTTCCCGACTGCGACGCGCTCGATCGCCGGGTATGACGTCAGCATATACTCGTATGTGTCTGTTCCAGCGCTCCTGGCACTTCTCTCGGCTGCTGCTGCTGGATTATCGCCCATGCCACCTGAATTTTTTTTGAGTTGATGACCCCCCACCTGCTCAAGAAGCGACCGAGTGATGACGACGACGAAGCCACTGCAGTAGTTGACAGCAATGGGCTGCCACGGCGGCGGACACTTGAGCACATGGCGACACGCTCCCGTATCGGAAAAGAAGAGGATCTGATTCGCGCTTGGTCCGGAATCGCTCACGATGACCTCGCCATCCGCGCTGATCGCAATATCGGTGGGCGAGTCGAAGACAGACGTCAGTGAAACAGAAGCGGGGAGCCCAAGCTCGTCTAGTTCGTCGCTCGTGATGGTCGGCGCTTCTGAGGCTGCTTGCCGCCGCCTCCACCGTCGACTGCCCCAGACTGCGAGCGATTTCCCCTTCGCGCTCAGCCGCTGGATGCGTTTGTTCCCCTGGTCGCAGACGAAGAGGTCGCCGTTGCGCGCAATGTCGATCGCGCTAGGCGATGCGAACTCGCCGTGGCGCCAGCCTAGTTTGCCGATGATCATCACGATGCCGCCGGTCTGCGTCATGATCTGGATCCGGTGGTTGCCCGTGTCGACGATCGCGAGGTGGCCCAACAGCGTGAACTTGAGGTCGCTGATGTTGCAAAACTCGCCACGGCTGCCACCGGGACGACCGAAGTAGTACTGAAGCGTGCCGCTGCCCATGAACACCTGGACACGGTTCAGCTTCGCATCAGCGACCGCGATCTCGCCGCGCGCATTCACGTCCACGGCCACGGGAAGCATGAATTTGCCCGACCCGGTGCCTTTGTCGCCGATTTTCTCCATGTTGTCGTTCAGACAAAACTCGAGACGTCCACGCTCATGCTGTGCATCGTTAGTGACGACGTTCACGCGGTACACGCGAACGCAGCAGCGCACGGAATCGCAGACCAGGAAGCACTTTGTCAACGGATCCCAGCAGCAGCCGCGGAACGACGGCGAGAGTGATGATAAGACGTCGTCTTTGTCCGTCGCCGCTGCATTAGCTGGCGAGCGGAAGAGCGAGCGGTCGACAGCGCAGTGCTTCTCGAGATCTTTGTATTTCCAGCCCGCGAGCGGTGACACGTCCAGCTCCATCACTATGCTCAACTCACCCTTGTGGATTCATTTCTAGGCGGACACGCGCGAAACTTCCACACGCACACGTCCGTTACAATGAGGTGAGTGAGATGCAAGTAACGGCTTCATGGTGAATGGATATGGCTGTCAACAGCACTTGATGAAGAGCAACTAGGTTACATTGGTTAATGGTGGTATTGTAGCGGCTGTGCTCTCAACGCCTTCCTATGCAGCAGAACGGGACGACTTGCTGATCAGCTTGAGGTACGCGACGAGCACGAGCACACAAGTGGCGCAGAGCGCCATGTTGACGAGGAAGAGTAGTTGCCACGACGGCAGCACGCCCGGCAGGAACGGCATGATCATGCGCGCAATCGACGCGGACGCACCGA
>JAADXK010000198.1:0-35513 GCA_023337805.1 Globisporangium barbulae
GCGCTAGCTTCTGCTCAGCCGAGAGTCGAACGCGTGTCGTCTTTGCTGGCATTCGTGTACTCGCTGCTGTTTCACTCGTCGCTCGTCTGTTTGGTTTTGGTGAAAGGCGCTCTCTTACGCATTCTCCCTACATTACTTACTAAAAATAGTTTGCCTTATGTGACTACAATCGTTTACGAAAGGATATTAGTTTTTCGTGGTATTTAGTATCGGGAATGGTGACTGTATCGTTTTGTTTGGCGTCATTTTTAGTTTTGCAATGAAAGTGAAAAGCTCACAATCACAAAATAGAAAATGCGTGGGCTTTTTTAAGTGGTCGGCCTCCATATCACAATATAGATATTTATTCATTATTATGAGGTTAATTTATTATAAAGGGTTTATTTATTATGAGAGAACCACAATATATAGAGGTGCCGCTAGCTTCAGCTTCCATAAGCAAATTTAAAAGGCGATTCAACCGACCCTCCAAAAAGCGGTTTCATGGGCTTTATATGAAAATCCGCACATATGTGAAACTTAAAACTATCCAAGACCCCTTCTTATAACCGCTATAATATTGCACAGCGAAAACAAGTGGTGTTGCCCAAAAATGTGGTGTGCATCTCATTTTGGGGCTGTGCTTGTTCGTTTTTTAGTGTGGTAACGCAAATGAGATTAAATAATCGAATCACACATACAAACACCAAGCCTACATTCCACCTACACTTTTGCGGGGTGTCAGCAGACGACGAGTCGCAATTTCCATTTCCCCATCAACAGGCAACGAGACACGGACGGAGCCCACCAGTCAGCAGCAGCTCAAGACGAGATGGAGCCGAGCAACACAAGCGCAGACGCCCCCGCGCACCGCTACCAGCTGCGCCAGCGCCGTGCACTAGGCGGCAGCCAGCGGCTCCCGGAGCTGCGCACCGATTCACTTGCTGACACGAATGGGGGCCACAGCGACAGATTCGCGTCATCCCCCACGGGTGCTAACAATAGTGACGACGACGCCACCATCGCTGCTGATGGAAGCGGACCGCCGTCGACCTCAAAGTCGCGCGTGTTGGGCCCTGGACTGAGTCCGCGGCCGGACAACTACTCGTTTGACAACATGTTCCGCGCCGCGAAGGGCAGCGACCTGGAGAACATGCTGCTCTTCCGCGAGCAGCCGCGCCAGATCGCCGTGCTCGCAACCGTCGTCACGGCCGTCTCCTACTTCTCGTTCACGCACGACTCGCAGGTGCGTCAGACAGAGGCACTGCTGTTGTTATTGGCGCGTGTGTGTATGCTGACTATGTTGTTGCTGCTGCTGGCGTCGAATGAATGACACAGGACGTGACGGAGAACGTGCGCAATGGGCTCTCAGCGGGCGTGCTCATCTTTCTCGTCTACTGCTTCTTGCAGACGCGCGACGGACTCATGGTGCGTAACGAATACGGCATAGCTAGCTGCACGAATCCCTCTTGTGTGCGCTCCGCTCTAACGCGAATTGTTTCAACCCATGTGCGAATAACACCAGGTTCGTCCGCACCCGGGCCTCTGGCGCGTCGTGCACGGCTGCTCGGTCGTGTACCTGCTGCTGCTCGCGGCCATGTCGGTGCAGAACCGCACGGGCGCGATCCTCTCGATGCAATTTCTCTTTCCCGAGGTCGGCAGCCTCAAGAAGTCGCCCACGAGCACCAAACTCGAGTGCGATATCAACGCGAACGTACGTCTATCGCACTGGCGTCATTATGGCCGTCTCAATGCCTGACTCTTGTAGATCTTCTTGTGCTCTTGTAGACAATCTATCGTGGCGTCTCGAGCATCTGGTTCCTGGCGCACGTGACAGGCTGGTGGGGCAAGATGTGCATGTTTCGCGACTGGCGCTTCTGCTGGGTACTCAGCATCGCCTTCGAGTTCCTCGAGCTCGCCTTCCAGTTCGTTATTCCAGACTTCCAGGAGTGCTGGTAAGCTTCAAAGAATGACTGGCTTTCCGATAGCTAAGCGGAGCTGCTCGTTGTGCTGACCTGTTGATCTTCTTGTGTTGCTTTTAGGTGGGACTCGCTCTTCATGGACCTTTTGGGTGCTAACCTGCTGGGCATGTTCCTAGGGCGCCTCACGCTCTGGTACTTTGAGACGAAGGAGTACGACTGGTCGGGCAAGAAGGAGAAGAAAATGGGCTACATGCTGCTTGTGCTCAGTCAGTTCACCCCCATCAGCTGGAGCCAGTACCACTGGGAGGTCTTCTCGAGTTTCAAGCGCTTTGCGCAGATCGTGTTTGCGCTCTTCGTTTGCCTGCTCGTGGAGCTCAACGCGTTCTTCCTGCTCAACACGCTCAGCATCCCCAAGGAGAGCAACTTCAACGCCTACCGCCTCTCGCTCATGTTCCTCATCGGCATCCCCGGTGCTGCTGAGTACTACGAGTTCCTGTCGAACCCCGAGGCCATGCGTCTGGGCCAGAACGCCTGGATGATCCTCTCCATCGCGGTCTTCGAGGTGCTCGTGTGGGTGAAATTCTCGGCCAACGGCGTGCTCTTCAGCGACGCGCCGCCGCAGCTCGTGGCGCTGCCCATCGCGGCGTTCTTCTGCATGTTCGGCGTCTGGATGGCGTGCTTCTTCACGCACCAGCGGCACCATGCGTCATCACCGCACCAGGGCACGGCCAAGCTCTATCAGGTCACCACGTGGGGCAAGCTCGACGTGCTCTTCTGGCTCTCGTTCACGCCGCTGCTGCTGCTCACGAGCCAGTGGGCGTACTAATGCGCATTTGATATAGAGAGAGCGAACGAATAGCGAGTAGTGAGTAGATAGAGAGTCGTAGTATGAACACACGAAGAGCGCTTTAAAGACGACGCATCACGGATGGAGCATGGGCATTGGCGAGACAGAGCGCGCGTCATGCGTCACGCAACAAGCCCATCTCGCGCAGCTGGATCCCTTGGCCCTCACCCCAACAGGAAGCACAGCAGGTGAGCGTATTGAGAGGCACTTCATGGACGATGCGGCTACCATGGCATACAGGCAATGCTGCCAGCATGACGAGCTGGTCGTCCAATGCGCGTGTTGAAGTTTTGCGCGCTTGTCTTCATTTCTCTGTGCCTGACAACTTGTTCTGTTTTTCGTCTGCAAGATTTGCCCTTCATATCACCTACATTATGCTGTTTTATCTTATCGAGGGAAAATTAACATCAATTCAGTATCAAATGTGTGATGACAAAATAGAGAGGGTTACAAATTTTCCAATCTTCACCGGCTGATTGAAGGGGGCAGAGAGCCGTCGACGCTGATGGCATTCACGATTCGCATTCATCAGCAGCGCCACTCATCCCGACGACGTCTCTCGTGTTGCCGCCGCTGTGCGCAAACTGCTCACTTCCCAAAGTGCTCGCTCACGCGCACTCGCCCTCCCAAGCCCCCCCCTCCGAGCACCCTCCACACACACATCAGCAACAATGCGCGCGGCCGAGCTGACGCCCGAAGACGAGGAGTACTTCACGCTGCTGGAGCACCTCCGCGACCACGAGATGAAGCTGCCGCTGCTCTCGAGCTTCCGCGTGCTGGCGCTTTTCGCGTACGAGGACCTCGAGGGCAACTGCAAGCACGTCGTGGGCGCCAACTGCGAGTGCTCCAACATCGGCGGCGCCCTGTGCGCCGAGCGCTCGGCGATCTGCCAGCTGCAGCTGCTGCCTGTGGCCTTCGTGCGCAAGGTTTACATCGTCTCGGACGCCGACGTGTGCCTCACGCCCGGCACGCTCTGCCGCGAATTTTTGAGCTCGAGCCCGCTCTTCACGCGCCAGACGCCCTTCCTCATGCGCGCGGCCAAGTGCCAACCGTGCACCACGACGCTCGAGGAGCTCTACCCGTTCCCGCTTATCTACGACCGCGTGGCCAAGAACGACATCCTGTCGTTCGCTCAAACTTTTTGTGAAGATGCCGTGCAAGCCGCCGCCGCCGCGTCGCCAGTGACGCCAGTCACTCAAGTAAGTGGTGGAAATGACGCTAAGTACCCGGCGTTCGTGCAGCTGCAGCTGCAGCGCATGTCCAAGGTCGAGCGCGCCGTATACCTCGCGGCCTTCGAGGCCACAGTCTACGACACGCGCGACGACCTCTTTCCAGTCCGCTACGCCGCCGCGGCGCTCTTCTCTGACGGCGACATCCGCGTGACGTGGCAGCACAAGACGCTCGAGTACGGCAGCTCACTCGACCCGCTCTCCAAGCTCATTCCGTTCATCGACGCCAAGGGGCTCGAGGCCCCGCGTCTGCGCTTCGATGACAAGACCGACGAACTCGTGGTTACGGAGACCAAGAACACGAAGGCGTCGCCCGTATTTGTTGTGCAGGTGGACCAGTTCGGCATTCTGCACGCGCCCTTCGCCCGCGTGCGCGCGTTCTTCTACGAGTACGACTTCCAGGAGCTTGTGGTGCTCGTGCACGATGAGCGCAGCGTGCTCCACCGCGTGCCCATGAGCAAGCTCATTGCCGAGTCCCCGGACTGCATCGCCGCGACCACCGGCGCGTCGTCGTCCTAATGGAAATGGCTAGAGGAGGAGAGAGAAGGGTGAATACAATAGAAAGTGTAGACTTAACAGCTGACGCCAACCAGGCAGCCTCGCTGCTTCAATATTAGCAACCGCTTTGGCAGGCGTTCTCCGTCCCTAGTCCTTCGCCAGCGGCGATGGTTTCTTCTTGGTGCCGGCCTCCGTGTGCGTGCGGATGAACGCCTTCATCTTGGTGAGCTGCTCGGGCGTGGCCTTGTTGAACATGGCCGGCAGGATCTCCTTGAGGCTGATGCGGCCGCTGTCGTCGCGGTCGAGTGCGCGGAAGAGCTGCTCGGTCGCCTCCTGGTCCGTCTGCCCAAAGAGCGGTCGGAAGCTCTGCAGCATGCTCACCCACTCCTGCTGGTCGATGTCCCCCGAGAAGTCCTCATCGAAGCGCGTGAGGATGTTCCCGAACTCGATCACCTGCTTCGCCGTGTAGAACGGACCAAAGGGGTTGTGCGCAAAGCCCACGTTGCTACTGCTCGATACGAGCCCAGTTTGCGTTGACTGTCGCTTCAATGGAGACGCCTTGCTAGGTGTGCGAGCCGGTGATGATGATGATGATGAGGTCGCTCCGGAGCTGCTCTTCCACACGGGCACGTACGGCTGAGAGTACCGTTTGGCAATGCCGTTGCTGCTCGTACCGGTCTCCGAGTCGGACGTGGCGATGATGTCTTCGTACAGCTTGAGCTTGCGCTCGATGTTGATTCGCTTGAGCTCGTCGTGATCGAGAGCAGTAGCAGCTGACCCAGCAGCAGCTCCTGGAGCTTCAGTGACGCTGCTGTTGGCAAAGGCGTGCGTTACACTCGACTGCAAGCTGGTGTTGCTGCCGCCGAGAAGCACAGGTGCTGAGGCACAGACACTCAGGCTCTTTGTCTCCCGATTGACAACTTCGTTATCACTCTCACTAGCAGCGTTTGCCAGTGGCGTCGATGGCGGGTCGTGTAGCTTCGGTAGCGACACGTTCCGCATCACGACGACACTCGCGTCCATGCGCAGCTTCGCCTTGCGCTTCGGCGTCGACTTTGGTCCGCGCAGCAGCAGCAGCTCCGACTCGGGAGTCGCGAGCTTCTCGCGCAAAAACGCTGATGGCGCAATGTCGAGCGCCTGCATCGCCACGTTGTTGCTGCACCGCGTGGCCGCGCGCCGCTGCATCTCGAGCGGAAAGTTGGTCATCGTGCGCATCATCACCAGCTCCCTGCACTCCTTCTCGCCCGGACTGCCAGCAGCAGTGCTTCGCTTCTTCGTTGACGATTTCCTCACGAGTTCGTCGACCGAAAGCAGCGGCTCCAGCGCGTTCTTCTTTGTAAAGGACGCCATCAGCGTCGCGTTGTGCGAGAGCTCCTTCAGCTGACGCGACTCGCTGGGGCCAAACAGGCCTTGCTGGACGCCAGATCGAAGCGAATGGGCTACATGAAGAGGACAATCACGTTGTATGAGTCAGAAATTGTCGAGAATTGCTAAAATCGTCAGAGTACTCACGTGAGAACGGCAGCTGGGCGGCGAGTATCGCTTCAATGCCTGCTGGCTTCCCCTTCTTCAGCCCCTTTGATGGAGAACTCGCCCTCTTGACAAGCAAAGGGGCATCTTTGACTCCCACTTCCGTCCCTCCGAAGCCATCCAAGTCACTGTCACGTTTATTGCGATCCCTCGTGCGAGTCTGCTGCTGCTGTTTTCTCTGCGCCTTGAGCTTCCGGCGCTTGAACTTGTGGATCACTTCAGCCGCGATCTGCGTGTGTCGATGGCTCGCGTCGGAGTTGAGGTGGTGCGTGAACTTCCACGCCGAAGAAGATGAGCTTTGCGACGAGCCATTGGTGTTGTTGGCCTGCGATGCCATGCTGCTTCCGTTTCCGGTCACACCATTCTTCACGGTTCCAAATTTCTGAGACAACGACGAAGACGATGCATCCAGAGTCGAGATCGTGCCGACGCACTCGTGAGCGGCGTCCCAGACCTTGATTCGGCCATCTTGAGAGGACGTGAATACCACGCCTGGGTCAGGAGGCACGCACTTGATCGCGAGCACGGTCTCGTCGTGCGCGGTCCACGAAAAGGTCGACGCGCACGTCACGACGCCCGAGTCGTGGTGGTGGCCCTGATGTGCGTTTTGTTCGCCGACGGTCTTCAGAGCACTGCTGCCGTTGTGAGTACCACCTGAGAGCTCGTTCTTGACGCCATTGCGGTCTTCAGGCCGCAGTTTTAAAACGCTCTGCTTGTGCGCGACCCGCAGCAGTGGGTTGTACGCTTCTTGGTGAAAGCCCTGCGTTGATAAATCTGTGACTCCGTCACGCGATGATGACTGGAACTCGAAGTGGGTGGCTGCGATCGCTCTCTTGCGCGCGACGCTGACCACGACTCGAAAGTCCCACACGAAGACCTCGCCATTCTCGCACGCAACGAGAATCAGCGGCTGCGTCTGTGAGCTCTCCAAAGTAGAGCAGATCGACGTGACCGGCGGCGCATTCGTCAACTGGTGATGATGCTGCTGCTGGTGTTTCGAGTGCGCAAGTGATGAAAAGTGTGGCGGAGTCCGTGGCATCCTAGCTGATGACGGTGCTACTGGTGTACCCGAGCCATATAGCGCGAGCCGCATCAGCGGAGAAGCAGTGTAAATCACGCCCGTGGTCTGCCAGATGTACACGACGCCGTTCGAGTCACCGGAGATGAGCAACGGCGCCTGTGTGTGGAAGTGCAGCGCGCGGATCTCGTGGCGATGGCTCTCGCAGCAAAAGAGCAAGTAGAGTTTCTGGAAATCGTACACGTGCACGAACCCCGCGTCGTCGCCCGTGACCACGAGGTCGAGCTCCGCCGAGAAGGCGCAGGCCGTGATGCACGAGTCGTGCGCGTTCTCGACCGTGCGCAGCACTTCGACGTCCGTTTTCCCCGCAGTCGAGTGGGAAATACAGATGTTTCGGTCATACCCGGTCGAGATGAGGCACTAACAGGGGGAAGACATTGTTATAAGGATTAGTGAATGACTGGAGAAAAAGAATCATGGACTCGAGGGTCAATAGCGTACACAGGTGCGTGGGCAGAAGAGCAGCGACGAGATGACCCCGTCGTGGATTTGCGATTTCTATCAAACAACAACAACATTAGAGATCGAGTAAGTTTAGAATGAGTGGCATACAGAACTAGAACGTGGCTTTGCGTGATGCCACGTACAGTCATGAGCATGCCCGTGATCGGGTTGTAGAGTCGAATACATCCATCCTGCATACCATCCAAGGCAACAAAGACAAAGCGTTAGCTCATTATCCTAACACACACAAGCACAGATGCTCCAATAGCAAAGCACACACGCTCGTCGCGATGAAGAGCTTGCGCTCGCGTGGGACGTCGAAGACGATGCCGCAGACCTCGGCGTCGCGGATGTGAATCGGCTCCTCCACTTTCGCGCCCGAGTTGGCGTTCCAGACCGTGATGCAGCCGTCCACGGAGCCCACGAATGTGTTGGCAACCGTGTTGTACACGACGTGTCTTGGCGGCGCGGACTCCTCCGCCTGCGTGACCGCTCGGAAGCGGTAGAGCTCCAGGTTGCCCACAATGATGTCCGCGAGCTCGTTCTCCGTGTTCCTAGGCTTTCGAGCGTCGCAATTTGATGACGATGACCCACTGCCATTCCCAGAGTTCGCCCCAGCGCCGCCAATGCCACACGCAAACGCCCGGAAACGGCACATGCTCGGGGTCTGGAGCTCGAAGCTCTGCAGCACGTGCGCGAGGTCCGACGTGCTGCCTTTCACGCAGCGCGAGACGTTCCAGAGCTTGAAGTGGCCGCCTTCATCGCCCGTGACAGCGATCGCAGTGCCCGAGTTGGCGCGATTCGAGACGAACTTGGCGCCGATGAGGCGATGCTGGTGCCCGCCAAGCGTGACGAGGAGCGAGCGCAGCGGGATGCTCCAGCAGTACGCCTGGTACTCGAAACCGGAGCTGAGGAGCGTGTTCTGCATGTAGTCCATCGTCAGCACGCCCTGGACGTGACCCTCGAGCGTGAACACCACTTTCTGGGTCGCCGCCTCCCACACCGCGATGCTGTGGTCGAACGAGCACGTGGCGAACAAGTCCGAGCTGCCTAGCTCGATGTAGTCGGAGATCCGGTCCTTATGGTGGCTCAGCCGCGCGTCGACGCGCTGCGAGTCGATGTCCCAGAGCTGCGCGTACTCGGCGCAGGACGCGAGGAGGCGCTTGAGCGGCGAGCACCACTTGAGGAACACCACCGGGTACCGGTTCACGATCTTACTCGAGAAGACGTAGGCGCCCGTGGTTGGGTTCACGATCGACCAGAGCGTGATCGAGTGATCGGAGCTCGAGATCGCCAGCAAATTGCGCGAAGAAATGTGATCGACGTCCAGGATCGCCGGCTCGCTATCTTTCCCGAGCAGCTTCTCCACGGCGTTCATCTCGTGATGCAGCACGAGATCACAGTCGTACATCTGCTCATATAACAGTGTTGAAGTCAGTTGAGCAGTGTGGATCTGGCTCAAGAATGAGTGGCTGGCAGGCTTCGTACCAGCACGACGGCCGACTTGTTCTCCACGACAGCGATCCGCTTGAGCTGAGGGAACGACTTAATCTTGCTGATCTGGTACGGAAATGTCCTACGAAAAAGTGGAATCACTCACATACAGTCAGCAGATTCTAACGGAATCTACTTTCTCTCTCATCCTGACCAACATACCGTGCCTTGGCGCCACCGACGTGTTCTTGTCGGTAGGACGTCGCGTGCAGCCTGGCGCCGCCCAGATCCTGATCGCTTGTGGCAATGAGCCCCAGCGACATGCAGAAGGTCGTGAACTCCTCCCAGTCGACCACCGCGTCGCCGTTGATGTCGATCTGCTCAAACATCTCGAAGAGCAGCGCCACGAGCGCCGAGGCGCGGCCAACGCGCTGGAGCTCGGGCCGCGCCTGCATGACGGCAAACAGGATAATTCGCGCAAAGTCGTCTTTCTCAATGCCTTTGTCGGGAAAGTGCTTCTCGATACCCAGAAACTCGTCAAAGCTCAGCGCCGCGCAGATCGCGAGCACGCTCGTGAGCGCGTTGCGATTCGTGATCTCGATCTCTGGGATGATGTCGAGCAGAAACACCTGCATGGCCTCAGTCAGCGCGGGCGTGATGGAGCTACGCACGAACCCGGGCTCGCCGATCGCGTGGAAGAACCACTCGTTGCGGTTCTTGTGGTTGCGGTAGAACTTGCACATCACGACGTAGTTTGGCAATTGTGATGATGATGATAGAGCAGCAGTTGGTGTGGTGGTGGCGGAGCTTGAGCCTGACTCGCTCGTCCGCCTGACGCTTTTGGCCTTCGCCTTCGGCTCGTGATAGTACTCAAAGGCGCGCAGTGGCTTCTCCCCTAAATATTTGCTCTCTTCCTCCGCACCATTGGCGCACAGGTCACAAGACCAGAGGAACTCGTTCAACCGCGGGTTCTTGGCGATTTCGTCCTCCGCGTACGTCACAAGGCAGCCCACGACTTCGACGAATGGATGCAGTTGCGATAATGAGAACGCCAGGAACTCCTTCTCCACGGCGTCCTTCGCCCTATGGCGCCGCACAACCAAGTTCCCGTCCTCGCCAAAGAAATCTCCACCACCACCGCCGCTGTCTGTATGAGTAGAATGACTGGAGTGGGCGACATTGACACTGGGGGCGCCGCGCGCGATCTGCAAAACCTCGCCTTGCGCGTTGAAGAGGAGACAGACGAGCTCGGTGATCCAGTTGGCGTCGTCGCCGCCTCGCCGCAGCCTCTTCGCTTGGCCACGACAAGAAAAACAGGTTAATCATGTACCTGCTGTCAATCAGAGAGGGACAAGAACTTACAATCGTGACGCGATTCTGCGTGGCCGTGAGCTCCTTCACGTCTTCGCCGCAGCGATCTTCGTCGTCTTCCGGCAGCACGCCGAGCGGTGCGCTTGATCGTGTCAACGCTGCCATGGATATGAAGGGGAGGCTCGGTCACGCCTACGACAAGCAGGTCATGAGGTCGGGAGCTAGGGAAGGCAGGCAGGCGTGCTTGTGAATGTAGCGTTTGTATTCTTCCTTCTTCTCTTAACTAGGTGGCTGGCTCGTTGTGCTACGGAACGGCGTCTCTACAAAAACATGGGCATTAATAAACAATTTCTCCCTAATGGTACAACAGGAAACACACTCTCACACACAACAGACAACGATGCATGACGCACACAAGCACACAAAATACGCGCTTTAGATCTCGAACATCGGTCGCATCGGGTTGTGGTGGCGCTCGATGAGGTCGATCGCGGCTTCGAAGTTCGTGAGGTAGTACCCGATCTCGCCCGTCGCGTCGTGGTAGTCGCACATGAGCCGCAACAACTCCTTCGTGGCGAGCAGGGTCGACATGTTGCTGTTCACGACCACGAACAGGTTGATCGCGATGAACTCGTCGGTCGTGATCGTTGGCCCGAACTGGTCCACGGACGTGAGGCTGCTCGACGACGCGGCGGCCATGATGCACGACCGGAAGACCGCGCTCGCGGAGCGCACGATGCACTTGAGCTTGTCGAGCGGTAGCGAGTACTCGTCGATGCGGTGCAGCTCGCGGCGCGCGTCCTCCCAGTCGTTCGGCGAGATCATATGCACCGGAATACCGTAGTAGCCCTGGCTCTTCATCTGCATCACCCGCAGCTTGTTCTTGAGCCGCAGTTCGTCCTCATCGGGACACACCGTGTGCAGCGATTCGTACACGTGGTCCTCGAGCGGGATCATCACGTGCTTCTCAATGTATGAACACACGGCGTGGCGCACCTCCTCAACGAACTCCTCGTGATCGTCTTCGCTGCGCTCACTGCGCGCCGCGACCAGCTGCTTCCTCAGGAGCTCATCGTCGAACATTATCTTCTTGAGCTCCGTCATCTTGTGCGCGATCGCCTTGAGAATCGCACGCGCCTTGCGGGGCGCGAGCTTGCTGTGGCGCGTGTCGTGGCTGCTGCGCGTAAGTGCAGCCACGAAGGTCTCGCACTCCTGGAACACCTTGTGGTCTGGGTTCGTAAAGATCTCATTCACCATCTGGACCGCATTCATCTGTTTCTTGAACTGGAAGCAACTGCACAGGCTGCGGTCGGGCACTCCACAGTGGCGGTGCACACCGCAGAACTCCTGCAGCAACAGAACCGCGCGGCGGCGGCGCGGACCCAGCGGCGCAGGAGAGACCAGCGCCGCCGTCTGGCGCAGAAACGAGTCGAACACCGCTTTCCGCTGTTGCTGCAGCGCGCCGCGGAAGTGGAAAAATTTCTTCGGCAGATGGAACCGCCGCAGCGCTCGGAACGAACCCCAGAGATCTTTCTTCACCGGCGCATCTTCCGTACTGAGCTTCTTGATCTGGCGGTAGAACTCGATCATCTCGCCCGAGCTCTTCTTGACGTCCCACGAGCGCTTCGTCTCGACGTCCTCGACGCGCAGTCGAAACTGCGTGTGGTTATCCACCATGCCCACCTCCGCCACGCGCACGTTGATCGCGAACCGCACGTGGAGATCCAGGTATTCCTTCGCGGCGTTGTGGTTTAGGAACGGCTCGCTGTCTGCGAGGCGACTGCACTTGCACACCGCGTCTGCGCCGTCCGTGCTGCTGCTGTTAAGGGTACTGGCACCGGATTCGACGCTCGCGTCGCGCGCATTGCCGTTGCTGTTCATCGAGAATGTGCTGCAACAGGAGTCGGCGCGCAGCATGCGCTTCTCTTGGCTGTTCACGGCCTTGAGCGCGGCCGCTACCTCGTCGTTCTCGTCGTCGTCCACGTGCCACGTGCCGTCGCCCAGCTCGGCGATGAGCGCGTCCGCGCCGTCGTCACCCTCGCCATCCTCCTCGTCGTCGTCGCCGCCGCAGCCACGGAAGTCGTCCTCGCAGATCGTGTGGACACTCTCGTCGTCACCATCATCGCCATCTTCACACTCGATTTCCGCCTCTGGTTCGTCGCAGCCCCAGCCGTTCCCATTGCTCATGTCCGAATCGCAGGCGTCCATGCTGCCGCCCACGCGGCGCTTCTTGCGCGGGTGTTCGCCCAGCTGGCCCACGAGACACTCGCCCTCCATGAGCCGATCCACGGCCGAGGGCTCGAGCGCGTGCTCCTCCAGGTCCTCGTCGCTCAGCAGCAGACTCGCGCGCATGCCGAGCGCGAGCGCGTCGTCCACCTCGCAGAACACCATATTGGTATCGATCAGGACAGGACGTGTGCGTGCGTGCGGGGGACAAGGGAAATTGCGGAATGCGCGCGCGGTAACCAAAGGAAACGCACACTTGGGCGGATCTTGATTTGGCACAAGCGCGTTGGATGTGTCGCGACGATGTGGTGGCGAAAAAGAAGAACATTAGGGGGAAATCAAAGGCGGAGGACCGGAGGTGCGCAAGGACAAGTGAGCTATTGGCCCGCTTATCTTATGATTGATCCTTTTCATAATAGGTAGAAGGAAAATTGTGACTTTGGAGAGGCCTTCATGTGTAGGATACTATGTTCATGGAAGTAGTTGCATGTGATAAAAGAGGCGAAAGCAAGTCAGTTGTCAGTTGCTCTTCTCCCCATTTCGACTGACGCAAGTCGATTTAACGGTGATGAGCTGATCGAGCGCGTACTCTGATTGGCTGAAAATGGTAATTGATCCACTTTACATTATTTACTGTACACAGTCGTGAAAAGCTCATAACTCGCACATATTTCAGATTTGTGCCGTCTAATTGCTATAAAATTTAATGGCAAGCACTGCTTGTAGCTCACTGACAAGATCTTCCGTCGACAATTGAAATGGCTCGAAACGAAATACGGTACAGCACTGTATCGTACTGTATTTGTGGACCGCTTGGAGGGAGCGATTCAAATGGCCACATTTATAGCGACGAAATGTGCAGCTATGCAACAGCGGACGAGTTCTTGAAACTCTTTAACGGAGACGTGTGCATGCATCGCCGTGATATATTTCATGTACTCTAGCGGCTCGCCCGTGTTCAGGCTATTCCGAGCGCTTCCTTCGCAAACGCAAACTCATGAGTTCATCTGAAAATTGAAATCGATCCAGAGGAACTGATCACTGAACAGTCCGAGTTACAATAGACTGATACTCCATCTAGAGCCATATATACAGGGGAAATAAACACACAGTATGATAAACACACCTAGTGCGAGATCAACAAACCGGGAGCTACTTCTACTCATCAGCTTATAAGTGCTAATAATAGGAAAGTTGCGAAGAACGAAAGGAAGTGGTGTGGATCGCTCAATAGATGAAGGTGGAATGAGTTTACGCCCAGCGTTAACGCTAACGAAACACTGTATCAAAATCTCTGACAATGGCAGCCATGTTGAAGCGATTCAACTGAATAGCTCATGCAAATTTGCGCGCTAATCTTTGGTCGATTTGACGCAAGATGACTTGACTGAGGCGTGCGCGATCTGTGTTCTCCCACTAAATAGAGCCGCTAGTCGGCTGTATGACGTAAATCTACTTGACGATTGAGTGGCGATTCTCCCGCGGAGCATGGATTCTTTTCGCTTTTCCAAATGCGCGTGGGCTGTTCTTAGCTGCGTGCGAGTCCAAACCGCATATGTATGAGCCCGAATCGATGTGAATTAAAGACGTGGAGCATTCATTATTATGTCGTAGGGTGACTTTCTCTTTGCTTTTTTGCAATTTGTTTTCTCCTCACTATTAACACTCTGTGCATGAGGTTGAGCTGATCTACAGCCCAACGCACAGCCAGCCGGCCATAAAGACAAATCCGTCATCCTTACTTCTTTCTGAATCAAGTAAAGTTTGGGCTTGATGACAAATGCATCAGACGCGCCAGTCTTTTCAAAACGAGCCTTTCGCAAATTGGATCCAATGCCTCCCAACCAGTCATTTTAGTGCATTCGAAAAATCGTGCAAGCCTCGACAACGAGATCATTAAAAGGTCAGATGGAAGTCATCGCGTGTGGTGATATAATGGGTGGAGGGAGAAATGCTGGAACGTTGCGTCCTCTCAAGATTGATCGCATTGTTTGTTTGCGAAATGGGGGGATGGGTACACTTTCGCAGAAATGAGGAGACCAGCGATGACGATAAAGTACAGAAGACGGAAGGCGTGCTGGGGATTTGGGTCTATTTGGCGACAACGCCTTCCGCTGCTCGGTTGTGCATGTATTGCGTCACACCATCGTCGTCATCCGCGCGCGTCATCACGTCCACTTTCGTTGAAGTGAAGGGATCCGGTGGCAGACGGCTCGAGTTTGGCACCAGACGTATCGACGCGTGCCTCTCATGCGCAGAGCGGTGGCTTCTTTGATAAATGGAGATAGCGCACCCCAAGCAGCTGAACACATGCGCTTGCTTGTCTTTGTTGCTGCATGAAAGGCGAAAATCATGTCTTCAACCGCCAGAGCGCGGTTAAGAATAACCGAGTGCGGTTCCTGGAGATGATACCATGAAGCGTCGCTTACTTGCTTACGCCCTCAAACGCTGCAGAGCTACAAGTTCAATAGCCAACTGGAAGTAACATTCGCTCTCATGCAACACGCGCGGCCACGACGAGCAGGAGCGCCGGATGACGCCGCACTGGCACAGCTCTTCCAGCGGGTGCACTACCAAGATACTGATGCGCTCACCCAGGCTTTCTGTGTCTTGGCACAATCCCTGGGCTCTCAGGACGCCAGTACAACTCGTCTGCGTCGATCCACGGTGGCAGTCACGACCAAGCACGCGCTCGTCCATGAAGTGCGAGAGACTGAGCTCGTTGTGCACCAGAACAACATCAACAACAGACTGATGAGTAAAGAACGCGAGTCTTTCAACCTCGAGGAACAAGAGCAAGAAGCTGGCTCAGCTTGCAAGATCCCGATGCTCCAGGACCTCGAGGAGCTCATGAACGAGCTCTACGAGGTGTACGACCGAGGCGCGAGCGGCAGCGACGGAGAAGAACCGGAAGAAGAGCTCTCCATCCAAGAGCGCGAGTATGCAAATGCGCTGCAGCAGGCGGTGGTTATGACGCTCACGCAGGCCACCCTCGCGAAATACTCACCAGCTAGCAGTAACAAGACCGACCAACAGGGCCAACTGCCACTGGGAGAAGTCCGCATGTGGCTGCTCGAGATGGTCGTGCGGCCGTCCGCACTATCTCGTCAGCTCGCGTTCACGTTGCTCCTCAACCTGAGTGTGAACGTCACGGCCGTCGTGCTCACAACTGCCCCAGTAGAAACTGTGAAAAGACAAGCAGAGCAAATGCAGACGCGGCTCTTCCACGTGCTCGTGGAGATGCTGAGCAAAGCGGTCGTTGTCGCCAGCTCCTCCGTGAAAGAGCCCAAGCGCAAAAACTCCACAACCACCAATAGCAGCAGAGACCACCAGTGGATCGCACAGGCAGTCGGCTGCCTGCTCCTCTTTGCAAAGCACAATTGCGGTGGTAGTGGAGGGCGCTACCGAGTGGATCGCCTGTGGGCGTTTGACCCGCAAATCTTGCGCTTCTTTCTCAAAGAAGCCCATCAAATAAAGCCCAATGGTAAAACTGGTGGTGACTTGGAAGACCACCTCCTCGAGCTGCTCGTGGTCACCATGTACGCACAAGAAGCGGACGTTGCCAGCCTCTCAGATCCCAGCAATAAGGCGCAAGTCTACGAATCTCCCGTTCGGATTGCACTACCACCGACAGCACTGGAGCACTTTGGCGGCCTCGACTCGCTGCTGTTCCACTATTACAACACGCACTCGCTCTACACGAGACGCCTGCTCTTCATGGTCTTCTTCGACGTGACGTGCCACCAGCAGCGTCTCAAGACCAGCAGCAGCTGCAGTCATGACAAAGATGACGAGGAGCTCTGGCGCCTATTTCAGGACTGGGATCTCGCTGTCTACTTGGCGTCCACGCCTGGGCTCTTCACTGCTTCCTTGTCATCGCGTACTGTGAAGAAGCTCTATGCGTCAACATTGTTGCCTAAGGTGGCGTACCAGTTGCCTGAGAAGCTCGTGCAGCACTTTGTGAACCAGCTGCGGCTGCTGGTACGTGAGCCCGTCGCACTTTGGTATTAGATACTTTCGTTCTCCTAAGTGAGACTTTCCTTGACAGTGAACTGACTCATTTTCTAATCTTGAGTATAGATCCATGTGGACGAGTACTTCGCACAGAGCTCGTCGCTGAGCAACACACTGCAGCTGCTGTACGACCAGGAGAAGCACAACGTGACGGACGCCTTGATGGCCAAAGTGACGCAGCTCCTGGGCTCGAGTTGTGTGGAGGACAAGTTTCAGGCTGAGCGCTGGCTGGCTGAGCTCATGACCTACGGAATGAGTGGTGGAAATGGTGGTGCGTTGGAGTCGTCAGCAGCAACTCTGAGAGAAAACAACAGCGTACCTCAGGAAGAAGACGATCCACTGGGTGAAAGTGTCATCTTCACTGGTTCAGAGCACGACCTAGAGAGCAACACCAGCTACCTGGCACCAACAACAGCTCACAACCAGAGCAGTGACGCTGCAGACGAGCTTGAAGAGACGTGCTGTTTTGACGAAGACGCCAGCATCCGCATCGCGGCGCGCAACAAGTTCTGGGAGCTCGCGAAATCGCTATCCGTTGGGCATCGTGAGTCATTTGCGAGGACGCTGGGTGTCTTTGTCAAGCGCAAGCTCGGCGCAAAGGTCCTGCTGCGCTTTACTTGCTTTCTCTAAGTTGGTCGATTTGTCTGATGACTTGTGTGCGTGATACTTGCAGAACCCAAGCGACCTCGTTAGCATTGCGCGCGAGATCAACATGTGCCTGCGGGTCGTGATACAGCAGCGCGAGATGAACCAGCGAGTGCTCATTCATCTGATGCTGCTGGTGCTCGAAGTGTGTAAGTGTGAGATCTCATACAGAGACCGCCAGAAGCAGCAGTACGACCAGCAATGCGCTGTGCTGACTGGCGAGAAAGAAAGTTTCGTGCGCTCAGGATCGGATTCGATCGCGTCGCGCGTTGTGGAGGGTGGAATCGCGCTTGATGCAGCGCTTATCAAAGAGTTCCTCCCACAATTCTTTATTCACGTGCTTTCAGTGCTGCAGATACAGTCGCATCCTCGCCAACGCTGTCGACAACGGTGCTGCGGTACTGCAGCGAGCTCCCCACTGGTGGGCGACCTGATGACGAGCATCGCTTTGATCCTCACCAATGGCATGTTGGACAGCAGCAACGCTCCTTTGATGGCCAAGACAGGAGGTAGCGACATGCAAGCGCTGCTGCCATTCATGGAGGCGTGCGATACCCGCGTCGCAGTGTAAGTGAGTCATTGGACTTATTGCGAGGTCCTCTCAGTGCCTGACAACCTGACTGACTGAGTGATGATGCTCCCACCAGCATGATGGCGAAGCTCGTCGTCTCGTCACTCAAGCGCAGCGACAGCGACCAGTACGAGGAAATCCTGAGCGAACTGCACGCAAACGCGGTCGAGAGCGACGACGAAGCGCCGCTCACGCTCTCGTTCCTGCACGCGAGTGCGCTGCTCGCGAAATGGGTACACTGATTATACTCTGTAACCCGATTGATAGGCTCTAATATCGGCTTATCGTTTTACAGAGGTTCTGCAACCACTCAATCTCAGTAAATCCCTTTCACTTAAGTAAAGTATAAAACCTAAACTCACAAAGTTTCACAAACCTCTCTAAAGCGATATATGCGCATGACTTAATACTTGCGACTTTAAACGAGTTTCTTACCGACACTTCGCTTACATACGCAGGAAAGCGCGTGAAAAATGACTGGCTGGAGACGACGGGATGGTGAGCTCTTTGACAAACACATTCCTGGCAGACTGTTGGACGATCGCAGTTCGACTTTCTGAGGGAGTACGGCCAGCCGCTGCCTGAGCTCATGCAAGCGAGCAGAGTGTATATGCTCGTGTCCTGTCTCGATACGATTGAGTGCATGTGTAGTGGTTCGAATGTAGGCCGCCGTTCGTCTCTCAACGCTCCTCTATCCTCTATGAGCAGAGAGAGACCTCATATGCGTCTGTTGTCGTCAGAAGCTGTCCGCAGAAATGTGACGCAGTGGAGGCGGCGGCGGACGCATCCGTGAGTTGGCGCATAAGGAAATGGAGTGTGTGGGGAGCCTGCTGCAATTTGTATGTTCCATGAAACGCTCCGGATATACAAACAACATTTGCGTAGTAGTGCTTGCATGTTCATAAAGCGTCTATTCATCTACTCACTGCGATGTGGTACGGACGCACGACCGCAGTGTGGAGATCGTACATCACACGCTGACTCGCTTCCAGCGCCTGTGTGTACTGCTGCGTCTGGAAGAGCGGCTGTATCAGGGCGTCTTCTCGGAGCTTGCGTTGGAGTGCAGTATGGCAGTCCGGATGCGTTGCAACGAACACTACGAGACACAGCACACGTACGCATGTCGTAAGCACATGAGTGACTGTATAGGAAGGCACAATGCATCAACAACAGCACCACACCTGCGACGTCTTCGTACTCCTTGCGGCTGAACGTGATCAGCTCGTCCATGTCGAGATTTGACAGCAACGAGATGCCCACTCGACTGTGTAAAATGCATCATGCATGTCAATGAGACAGACGTCAGAAACACTACTGGTAGCCACTTTGAATAAGATGGCTGAAGCCAAGCACGCACCTTGCGTGGGAATCGCCAGCGAGCGTGAGGAACGGCAGACCAGCGTACAGCGCGTCCGATGCGGTCGAGTGTGCCCCATACTGCGTTCATAAAGAAGAGAGTGGCCTGAGATAGATGCACAAAGATGATTGAACAGTAAGGATCCTCATCACAACGCACAATGAACGTGTCGAAGAAGAGGCCGTTGACGTTGTGGCGCTTGAGGTGGTCAACCTTCGGTATCCTGAGCCAATTCAACACACACAACGGAAGTTGTAGAGCACCATGAATACAGCACAGTACAACCTGAGAGTCCGATCATTCTCACTCACCTTGGCAGGAACCGGATCCGAGATCGCAGCACGCCCTGCGCCTCAGCCTCTCGTACAATGTTATTCTTCATCTCGCGACTCGTGACACGCTCACTTTCCTTCTTCGCTGAATCCAGCAGCAACAGCACGCTCTTGGGCACGCGACGCATGATCGCCATCCACATTGCAAACACGCTCGGCTCGACCTTGTCGACCTTGTTGAAGTTCACAAAGATAAACGCGTCACTGTCATCGCCATCATTATTTTCAGTAGCTTCAGGTCTATTCTCCCAGAGCTTTGCGCGCTCACGCTGGTCCAGAGCGTACGCGTTGACCTGGTACGAGTTCGGAAGGAACACAAGCTTCTCTGTGAAGCCATCGGCCAGCTCAGCGGGGAGTACGTGGCGATCCGTGATGAGATAATCCACGAACGCGGCCCCCGAGGTGCCTGGGTACACGAGGTAGTTAACGACAATGGGCGCCGGCCGCCTCACGATGATCGCCATGCGGCTGCCACGCGTGTGGACCTGTGCGTCCATGAGAATGTGCACCTTGTGACTCTGAATGATCGCCACGCTCTGCTCGATCGAGCGGTTCGCAATCTCCTCAAAGACGTCGACGGTCGTCTTAAGCTCGCGGCGGATCTGGGTGCCGTCGTCCTTGCCGTAGCCGAATGCGATCACTTTGGTTCGCTCTCGGTTGGTTGTGGCGAAGAGCCCCTTGAGCAAGTGTGCCGTCGGATGGTCGGCGAAGTCGTACGAGATGTACCCAACCGTGAGCTGCTTGCTTTTTACTCCCCCTTCGTGGCTTGAGTTTATTGACCTTGTGACAACGGAAGGCATATCGACTCGACCAGGTTTAGTGCTATCACTCATCACTTGAGCCTGACGAAACTGATCCGTGTGGACCATTGCGATCTGCTTGCGCGTCTTGGGGCTCATCTGGTGCATCAGCGTGTCGAACGGCAGCAGTGGCGATGGTTTCCCCCTCAGCGTCTCCTTGTCCAGCACCAGCTGCAGCAAGTGGTCGAAATTGTTCTCGCTCTCCTCCCACACGCATGCGGTCATCTTGGATCGCGCCATGTGCACGAGCACGAGCACGTACGAGTATCGCTTCTCATCCTCACTGAGCGTCGCGCCCTCCCCTTCGTCAATGAATCGGAGCACATTGTTGAACCAGAGGAGCGCCGAGACGATGTCTTCCGTGACCTCGTACGCCACGCCCAGGTTCGTCATTGCCAGGAGCTTCAAATGAGCGGAGGTGTGCGGGAGCTCGAGCACTTTCTGAACAAGCAAGTTACAGTGAGTCGTTGCTTACCAAAGACACCATATCACTGAACAATCATGCAGGACAGTGTGTACCAGGTAGCTGGGGATCGATTCGTTCACTTCACCATACTGCTGATGCAGCGCCGCGATGTTGAGCCAAGCCTGCGGTAGCTGCTCGTTTAATTGAAGCGCGCGGTTGTACTCGTGGTTGGCTCGCTCAATCTGCACGCTCACACAACGTTAGAGTTTGTGAGCCTGAACGAGGCAACTAAGCAAGGCGCATTCTGCCGCTACAAAACTGCACAGTACCTTGCCGAGCCGCTCGAGCGTGACCGCAAAGTCGAAGTAGCACTCAGCACTCTTCGGTGCAATGAGCTCGTAGTGCTGCTCTGCGAGCTGGTATTCACCGTTGTAGTGGTATGCGAGCGCCAGCATGTGTGCGACGCGCGGGAGGATCGCGGCATCCAGCTCGATGGCGCGACGGTAGCTCTCGATCGACCGCGGCATGTCCTTGAGCTTGTAGAAGAGCTGTCCGATGTTTGAGTGCAAATCTGCGCTCTGACTCATGTGAGGCAGCGCGCTCTGGTACAACTGCAGCGCCTTCGCAAAGTCGTTCTGCCGGATGAACAGTGTCATAGGAAGCATGAGTCAATGGAATAATCTAGCACACTAGGCGCACGGACTCACAATGAATGAACGCTTACCTTGCTCTGGTAGACAGCGCCCAGCGCCATGGGCAGCATCGGATCCTGTGGATTCACGCGCTCGATCTGCAGCAGCAGCGCCAGCGTCTCGTCCATGTGCTGCTGCTGCCACTGGCTGTTGGCGGCGGCCCAGAGCTGCGCGGTCGTTGTAGCAGTCACCGCCGCTGCCATTGCGATACCATCAACCCCACCAGTAGTGGCTACTAAAGCGACAATGGCGAGCAGCAGTCGAAGAAGCAGCGCATTAGAGCTGCATTTGATGCGCATCGTCGCGGATCTTTTGGACATGACATAGCTTCGATCTTCTTTGAAAGGGTGTTTGAATGTGTGGACCACATCAACTGCAGGATCCGAAATGTAGCCATCTTGCCTGAAGAGCCACCAATTAGCACAATTAACAGCTCGCAGCTTATAACAGAAACAGCAATGGTCGGCACTAAGAGCGTGCGTCGCTGCAGCGAGAAGCTGGACCCAGCGGCGCTCACGGCAATCCTCACGTCCATCAAAGCCGATCGGAGCGTCACTGCGCTCCACCTGAGCAACGCGGGGCTCACACCAAGCCTCGTCGTGCAGATCGCGGATTTTCTCGAGCAGAACACGACGCTCACGTGCATGGACCTCTCAAACAACCTCATCGGTGCGCATGGAGTGAGTTGCCTCGCGGCGTCGATTGCCAAGAACAGTACGCTCACGAGCCTCTCGTTGGCAAAATGCGGACTCAAGAACGAGTCCCTCGCGCCATGGATCGAGTTCTTTCAAGCAAAGGACCCTGCGGCCAAGAAGAGCATACTCACTGAGCTCAAGTGTGTTGCATGATGGTGTCTTTTCATCTTGCACACCACAGTGGCCGAGTACTAACGGTGTGTCCCTATGTTATCGTAGCTTCTCGTGCAATCAGTTCGACGACGACAGCTCCGAGCGGCTCGCCGCGCTGATCCAGGCAGTGCAAACGCCAGCTGTGCGCCTGGACTTTCGCAAAAACCAGCTCTGCGACACCAACATACAGCAGATCATTGAGGCGTTGCAAAGCAACGACGCGATTGTTGGCTTGCGCCTCGAAGGCAACGGGAACGTGACGCTCAAGCAGCACATGCAGATCAAGTTCTACCTGCGCAGGAACAGCAAAAAGCAGCAGCGCAGCGACGCTCTAGTCCGAATTAACCAGATCCAACACTCGGCGCTCGACGTGCAAGTGTGTCACTTTGACCACGTGGACCTCTCGATTGCAGACGCTGACCTGATTCAGATCGCACTTCGTGAGACTCGGTCCGTCACGGATCTGCGGTTCATGAGCAACGCGCTGCCAGCCGAGGGCGCCAAACGCATCTTCATGGGTCTGCACACAAACGCTAGTGTTCGCAAACTCGCGGTCGTGGACAACAACATTGGCGATGTCGGCATGCGAGCGCTTGGTGCGCTCTTGCGGTCAAACAAGACACTGCAGTGCGTCATGATCTCGAACTCGATCCACCTCACAGTAATGAATGAACTGCTGCAGCCGATCACCAGTCGCACTGCGAGTTTCTTGTACCACACGTTTGCAAACTACGCCACGGTCAAGAGCCTGTCGCTCGCAAACTGTGGACTGAGCGACCGCGACGTCGGGGTCATCGTCTCGGGCATCGCCTGGAGCGCGCAAATCCAGGAGCTCGACCTCAAGAACAACGCGTTTGGCGATGCGACGGCGCACGTATTTGCGTACATGCTGCACCGCTGTCGACTCTTTTGTCGTCTGGATCTGGTACGTGAGCAAACGCATTGCATCTCAATGCCCATCATCATCCAGACTAACGCCACGTGTGCATGCGACCGTCCAGTCCAACAACCGCTTCACGCTCTCAGGAATCCTACCAGTCGTCAACGCTGTCGGCTCACACCCGAGCATGCGCGTGCTGCTCCTAGGTCGTTTCAGCACCGATGCATTGTCAGTCGACAGCCGTGAGGAGCTGCTGACCACGATGCGCACCACGCTCCAGCAGAGCTTCTCGCTGGCGCAGCTGGAGCTGCTCGTATTCTCAAGATCCTCCTCGCGCACAGACGCAGCGAAGCGCCACGTCGCACCACTGAACGTTCTGCTGCTGGAGCGCAGCGGCGCCGCCTTCGCCCACCAGCGCAGTCTCAAGGCGCACGACGACGCGCTGCACGTGCACCGGAGCCGCTTCCGCGCGCTCGTGCGCATCGAGGCAGAGCGTGCCGTGGCCCAATTGTGCCACAAACCCTCTCAAAACTGATCTTCAATGCTCAACCAACATTCGATGTAAAAGTCGCGCGAAGGTTGCGCGAACGCCAAGCTCGCGCGAGAGCCGCACGTTGACGAGTTCACTTCATTCCAGCAGATTCCAAGACCAGCGAAGATGCTCTCGTCCGTGACCCGCTCCTCCGCCGCCGTGCTGCGCGCCAGCGCCGCGCTCAAGAACGCGCGCTTCGCCAGTTCGTCCGTGCGCGTTGAGTCCGACTCGATCGGTGAGATCGAGGTGGACAGCTCCAAGTACTGGGGCGCGCAGACGCAGCGCTCGCTCGAGAACTTCCCGATCGGCGGTCCGCGCGAGCGCATGCCGCTGCCGGTGATCAAGGCGTTCGGCGTCGTGAAGAAGTGCGCAGCCAAGTACAACGTGCAGAAGGGCAAGCTGGACGCCGGCATCGCGGAGCAGATTATCCGCGCGGCCGACGACGTTATCGAGGGCAAGCTCGACGACCACTTTCCGCTTGTGGTCTTCCAGACGGGCTCGGGCACGCAGTCGAATATGAACACGAATGAGGTGATCTCGAACCGCGCGATCGAGTACTCGGGCGGCAAGCTCGGCAGCAAGCACCCGGTGCACCCGAACGACCACGTGAACATGGGCCAGTCGTCGAACGACTCGTTTCCGACGGCCATGCACATCGCGGCCGTGCAGGAGATCCACCGCGTGCTGCTCCCAGGTCTGCGCAAGCTCCACGCCGCACTCGACGCCAAGGTGGCGGAGTTCGACGACATCATCAAGATCGGTCGCACGCACACGCAGGACGCCACGCCGCTCACGCTCGGCCAGGAGTTCTCGGGCTACCGTGAGCAGATCGCGCTCTCGATCCACCGCGTCGAGGCCGTGCTGCCGAACCTGTACAAGCTCGCGCTGGGCGGCACCGCCGTCGGCACGGGCCTGAACACGTCCAAGGGCTACGACGCCGAGATCGCCAAGATCATCGCCGAGGAGACCGGTCTGCCGTTCGTGACGGCGCCCAACAAGTTCGAGGCGCTCGCGGCCCACGACGCCATTGTCGAGGCCAGCGGCGCGATGAACACGATCGCGTGCTCGATCATGAAAATCGCGAACGACATCCGCTTTTTGGGCTCAGGTCCGCGCAGCGGTCTGGGCGAGCTCACGCTGCCAGCGAACGAGCCGGGCTCGTCGATCATGCCGGGCAAGGTGAACCCGACGCAGTGCGAGGCCATCACGATGGTGTGCGCGCAGGTGATGGGCAACCACGTGGCCGTGACGGTGGGCGGCGCGAACGGCCATTTTGAGCTGAACGTGTTCAAGCCCGTGATGATCTCGAACCTGCTGTCGTCCATCCGGCTGTTGGGCGACTCGGCCGTGGCATTCACGGACAACTGCGTCGTGGGCATCGAGGCGAACCGCGAGACGATCGACAAGCTCATGAAGAACTCGCTCATGCTCGTGACGGCTCTCAACCCGCACATCGGCTACGACAACGCGTCCAAGGTTGCCAAGACGGCGCACAAGGACGGCACGACGCTGCGCGAGGCGACGATCAAGCTCGGCCTGCTCTCGGGCGAGGACTTTGATCGCCTTGTGCGCCCAGAGGACATGATCGGACCCAAGTAAGTCACTCAAATGAGTTTGCGCCTGCTAGCTGGCTTCCTATGCATCCGCTCACAGATCCACAGTCGAGCAATTGGCATTCGATAATACAACCATACACACACAACATGTATTCTTCGTTAGCAGACCTGCATGCGGCTCCTATCGTGGCATTCCCCAATGAGCCTGTATCTGTGTACTGGTAGTGACACTTGATCGCTCATCGTCACTGTGTTCTTGTTCTATGCGGCGTCTTGTTCTCTTTATCTGTCGGCGTAGCGTGCGGCAGCGGGGGTCGTCGCCATCGCCGTGTTGCTGCTGCTCTGCATCTCATAAATAGCCGCCTGGAAGGGCAGATACAGCGCATTCTGCTCACCACACACGCATCGTTCATTAGTCACTTGCCAGCAAAGAGCATAGCCAAAAGCAAGCACGCACCATTTGGCGCTCGGCCGTTGCGAGCTCCTGCGAGAGCTCCACGGTCTGGCGGTTCAGCGTGCTCAACACCTGGTTCATCTGCATGTGGTTCAGAGTTCAGAGTTCAGAGACGAGTGACGATACGCTCAGTACCGCCACCTCCCACACATAACAACAGCAGCTCCGGTCATACGAGCGTCACGCGCACGTACCTGCTGCATGTTCCTGGAGACGGCGGCCATGGCCTCCAGCAGCCGTAGCTCCTCGTCCGCCACCTGCCCACCCGCGTGCGCATTCTCGTTCTCCATTTTGTTTCACTAATAATTCCACCCAACAACAACAGCAACAAAAATTGAAAGCAATTATTAGATCTTACAAGTTTCTCAAGCATGAGTCGCCACGAATCAGTGTATCGTTTTAGAAAGGTATGTATTCTCAGCAGCCTGCTTTGTCCGCCGCCTGATTCCCAAGCGACAGCCAAAAGAAATCTCGAAGGATTGACCTCCGCCGCTTTTCCCAATCAATCATTCGCGCATTCGCCCTTCGACCCAAGAGCTCCATCCAGACAAACGAAGAGCTACGAAGAGCCATGTGGATGCAAAAATCGTTCGAGGGCGCGAGCATCTCGTCTGGCGGCAACCTACACAACCGCAACCGCTTCCAGCAGAGCGGCTCCTTCGACACGTACGGCGGCAGCTCGCATGGAGCCAGCAATGGTGCGAACGGCGACTGGAAGAACAAGATCCTCGAGAGCGGCCAGTGGCTCGGCGGCAAGGTGATCGAGTACGGCGGTAAGCTCGCGCGCGGCGCCGGCTCGCACGACTCGATCCCGGACCACGCGTCGCAGCAAGTGCCACGCAACGACGGCCGTGCCAACTGGATGGCCGACATCCGCGGCTCGTCCTCGTCGTTCTCCAACAATGGCAGCGGCATGGGCGGCTACAACAACAACAGCTTCTCGAACTCGACCACGTACCAGAACGACTTTGCCACTGAGCGGCCGAAGGCGTATTCGGACCAGTACCGCGGGGGTGGTACGAGCAGCTTTGGCAGCAGCGCCGCGCCACCGCCGCCGTACTCGTCGTCTGCGGCACGATCGAGCCACCACAGCAGCAGCAGTCACCACCACCACCGCCACAAGGACGACAATGTGAAGGAGCGGCGTCGCGCGAAGAAGAAGAGCGAGGCGAGCAACAGCAAGCACCGTAAGTCGAAGAAGTACGTGTCCGAGTCGGAGTCCGACGATGCGAGCTCTGCATCGGGAGCGTCGTCCTCGGGCTCGGCGAGCGACTCAAACCGCTCTGCGCATGGCCATCGCCGCAGCAGCAAGAACTCCAAGTCGAAGGGCAGCAGCAAGAAGCACAGCAGCAAGAAGCACGCGTTCTACTCGGACGAGGAGGACGAGAGCGAGAGCGACAAGGAGCCCGCGAAGGACCGCAAGCGAGCGTCAAAGCAGTCGACGGCGGCCGCTTCGTCTTCTGCAGCGTCTGGTGGTGCGGCTGCGGCCAACTACGCGTACTCGTTCGACCCATCGAAGCTCCCGCCGCCACCGCCAGCCGACACTACCGGCAAGAAATCGAAAGAGTCCAAGCACTCGTCGTCGTCCAAGTCGAAGAAGGTGTCGTCCAAGTCTCGCAACAGACGGCAGTCCATGGAATCGTCCGAGTCGGAGGCGCACACGGCGTCCGACAAGGAGAACCACAAGGCGAAGAAGCGCGGTACCAAGACAAACGCCAAGCACGCGAAGGCAGCGGCTTCCACTGCGACGACTGTGGACCTCCTGGGCGTGAGCTTTGACGCCGAGCCTGTCGTGCCTGCACAGCCTCAGCCGTCCGTGTTCGACACGATGTCACCTGCGTCACAGAGCGCAAACCCGCTTCAAGGTAAGGAACAAAGCACTGTCTGACGCTGGCTGAGCTTCTTGTATTGCTTATGGGCGGTCTCTAACATTGTGATTGTCTATGTGTTGTGACTGTATAGATCTTGCGGGTCTGAGCTTCCCCGCGACCGCTTTCCAGCCAAGTACCACGATGCAGCAGCCGTCGTCGGTGTTTGCGTCCCAAGCCAGCACCATTTCGGGTGGCCAGGAGCAAGAGCAGCCGCCGCAGTTCAGCACGAGTCTGCTGCCGGAGAACAACATTGTGGACCTCAACTCGCTCGCAAGCGAGAAGAAGAAAGACAAGGCGGGTGCCTCAGCCGAGAGACGGACGCTCAACGACCTCCAGAAAGCCAAGGCGTCGACGGAATCTCAGCCCACGCCCGTGATGGCCGTTCCCCCTCAAATGCACGCGACTGGTGGTGCTGTTGGCGGTGGCGCCATGGTCCCTACCGGCATGGGCATGATGATGAACCCGATGATGGCCAACGGCAACATGATGCCCAACAACGGCTCGATGCTTCCTGGGCAAATGATGATGACCCCGCAGATGCAGCAGGCCCAGTGGATGCAGCAGCAACAACAACAGTACACGATGAGTGGTATGATGCACCCGCAGGTGGCTGCCGCGTACGGCAACTTCCAGGCCGGAGGAACGCAGCCACAGCAACAGACGACCGCTGGCGCCGGCTTCCAGTTCCAGCAGCAGCAGCAGTAAGTCTTTTGGAGTGTGGCAAGACGTCAAAGAGCAGACTAGAGTGTGTAAATGGTCGGTAGTGTCGCCTTCGCTGCGCCTGCTGCTCGCGCCCCCAGTGAAATCGTCCAAGCCGGTAGCCTGAAGCGAGCAAGAGCAGGAGCGTGAGTGTGAGGATAATATATATATGCGTGCATGAGCATGCGCACTTGGGTTCGTATGGTGCTTGTATGCCAAATCCCTTCTCTTTCGTGTTATTAAATCAATCGTGAGCTGCTGCAGGTGACGCTGATGTGAGCTCTCCGTGCTGGCTGCCGTGCGTGGCCTTCTTCCCTGCTCCTCCTATCGAGTCTAGTGCGTGGCCCGAGCCGCGCGCGTTGCTCTCGGGCCCGTTGTCCAGGTCCCCGTGCTGGTCCGATCGTCTCCGCGTGGTCTTCTGGTGCGCGATGGGCAGCCTCTCGCTCTCGTTCGCATGAGCTGCGGCTCTCTCTGCGTGGGATTTGTCGCCGCTGCTGCCGTTTGCGGTCCCTTGACGCGGACGTCCGCGTGAGCTGCTGCTGCTGTTCGTGGACGACGACGGATTCCGCTTGAAGTTGCCTGGGCTAGAGGACGCCCCAGTTGCCGAGGTGGCCGCCGCCGAGGGCTTGGGGCTCGGCACGAGCGTCCCCATGGGAGTTGGCCGAGGCGAGTGCTTGTCTATCTTCACATTGCCGAGCTTCGACTGCAGCGGGTTGTCCATGATGCGACCAGGGCGAGTGCGGCCCGTACCTGGGGTTCCCGAGGGCACCAGCGCATTGCCGCTGCCACCACTAGAGCCAGAAGCAGTGGGCATTGCTGATGAGGATGTCGGCATCACCGCGGCGCCAAACATCTCGATCCGATTGGGCGACTTGGCCACAATGGACGGCAGTTTGTCGTCATTGCTACTACCGCCAGTTTCAACGGGCGAGAGGAACGAGGGCGAGCCGGGCAGCGCCACCTTGGTGGGCGAGTACGTGATCGCAAAGTCGAGATCTTCCTCACCGTCGTCGCAGCGCTCGCGCGCCGGCGCCATCGCGATGTCCATGGGCGCGCAGCCGGATGCCGTGCCGCGCACCCACGGGTGACCGAAGATCTCGGGGATCGTTGCGCGCTCGTTCGGGTCGAGCTTGAGCATCTGCGCGACCAGGTCTACACAGAATTGGTGGTGACGAAGAAGCAAAGCCAAGTCAGTACCTCAGCTGAAGTCAACAAGCGACGCACATAGGCATTGCCACTTACCAGCCAGCGCGGGACTGAGGTGGTCGTCGAGCTTGTATTGGCAGCGCATGATGCGGTTGCGAATGACGTTCTCGCGCGGACGGTTTGTGCCCACGAGGTCGCTGCCCTCGAAAGGCAGGCGGCCGCACACGATCGCGAAGAGGATGACCCCGAGACTCCAGACGTCCAGCGGTGGCCCGGCGTTCGACGTCCCGCGGAAGACCTCGGGCGCCAGGTACGAGATAGACCCGCAGCTCGTCTTCATCATCGCGCCCGGTTTGTAAAAGTCGCTCAGGCCAAAGTCCGCGATCTTGACAGTCGCAATGTCGTTTTTGCTGTTGTGAACCAGTATTAGCCTGGGAGTTCAAGAGAGACGACGACGATGATGATGGACGAAGTCAACTAGGAGACTACTCACTTGGGCAGCAGGATGTTCTCGAGCTTGAGGTCGCGATGGCAGATGTGCTGGTTGTGCGCGTAGCCGACGCCCGAGAGGATCTGCGAGAAGACGGACGCGCCCACTTCCTCTGCGAGGCCTCCGCCTGGTAGGTTCTTGAGGTAGTGGAACAGGTCGCCCCTGGTAATGAAGACAAGTGGTGGTGAGCTCCCGAGTGTTCCCAGGCACACAATGGCTCAGAATCGCGACTTCAGACGTACCCGTCCAGGAGCTCGAAGACGAGCACGACGTGGTTGGGCTCGTTGATCACACGCAGCAGCTTGATGATGCTCGGGTGGTTGAGCGCCTGCGGACAAAAGGTGAGTTTGGTGTGAACATACGTAGCCACTGAAGGGAGGCAAGTTACCGTGAGGCACTGGATCTCGGTCGTGGTCCGCTCGACGTCGCCCAGTGAACCCATTTCACTTTTCTATAGTCATCACGTCATGCCAGCAAGAACAAGTGCAACTTAGCAAAACAAGCAAGCAAACAACAAACAATAAATTGCAAACAAGTTGCAAGCGCACCAGAATGAACTTGAGTGCCACTTTGTCGTTCGTGAGCTGATGCACGCCGAGGCGCACTTCGCCAAAGCCGCCACGGCCCAGCAGCGTGGTGACCTTGTAGCCGCCCACGACGGTCGCGAACTTGTCGTCCGTGCTGCTCTGCGCGTCCTCCTTCCCGGACGACGGCGCCTTGAAGGACCGGCCCGTGGAGAAGAAGAGCATGTCGTTCTCCTCGATGCACATGATGTCGTCGATCTCGGCGCCTGCGGAATTGTTTGATGTTTGTTTGCGCAAGGAAAGCAAGCGCACTTGTTAGCTTCAGCAAAATTGACTTGCAACAGATACCTCAGAGCAGTGCGAACGCACCGTCGGCATTAAACACGCGCGAGGCCATGGGTACCATCTCGAGTCGCTGCGAGGCTGCGCAGAGGAACTCGTCCCACGTCCAGTGGTGCTGCACAAAGAGCACTACGGGATGCAACATAAGGGTGTATTCGGTAAGTTTGAGTTCAGTTTGCATTCGTAAGCAAGCAAGCACACCTTTGGGGTTCTCAAAGTGGCCGTTCTTGTACGCCTTGATGGGCTTGCCCTGCACGGCGTGGTCATTGAAGTCATCGATGTCGCCAAAGTCGCCCATGGTCGTCGTCGTCGTGTGAGTTCGCTGTCGGCACCGTCCGTCCGTCTGTCGGTCTCTCTTGTCGCTCACTTGCTTGCTCCACGCGAGGCCGCCAGCGGCATGAGGCTTCTGCGCAAGTCTCTCTGTTCATGTACTCGCTTGCTGCTGCTATTCCTAGCGACCGGGTCGGTGACAGCGCTCGTCTTCACCTACCTTATGAGAGAGAGCGAGCCTCAAGGCCATCTCTTAATAGCTCACGCATGTGGCTATTTCCGGTTGCAAGCACCAGCCGTTTCGCTTGCCACACAACCGCACGAGTTGTTGTGCAAATAGCTTCGCATTAAACACTGAAGCACGCATGCAGCTAGCAAGAGGCAAACAAGCAAGTGTGTTGTCCATGCTAGGCGCAAACAAGCATGTGCTGCTCAATGCTGGACACAAGTCTGCCGTTTGCTTGTTGTCCAACATGGCTTCACTTTTGCTTTTGTTTTGCTTTGTTTCGCTCTGCCCCTCCTTTACCACATACAAATTTCTAGTCCACAAATCTGCCTCATTTTCATGCTATTCAGTAGGCTCATCTCTCGGCAATTCGAACACAGTAGACAAAGCGACTCGCACACTTTGTCCCGCAATAGGCTCTTTGAGGGGCTCTCCCCAACTCTGTGGAGAAAAGAATCCGTGCAAAACAAACAAGCAACAACAACGGAAAAAGCGAGCAAGCCGACCAAGCAAGCAACACAAGCAAGCAGCCATGGCCAGCGCTCTTCCTCGCCGGATCGTCAAGGTACGCCCTCCTTTCCCCCTTGCTACACACCCTCGTCCCTTGCTGCGTGCGCGTGCGCGTGCTGGTCATGCATGGCTAACGACGTGCGCTCTCGCGTCTCTCTCTCTCTTGTGCACGTGCGTCGCTTTGTGAGCAGGAGACGCAGCGCTTGCTCGCAGAACCAGGTGTGTGTGCAAACCGAAGAGTTCCATTTGCGGTGTGTGTGGATACAAATGAAACGGATCACTTACATGCTCTTGCTGTGTGTGTGACAGTCGCCGGCATCAGCGCGACCCCGTACGAGGACAACTTGCGCTACTTCCAGGTCGTGATCGCCGGTCCGCAGTCGTCTCCATACGAGAGTGAGTCCTTGTGTCCTGTCTTTTGCATTGCGTAACTATAACGCACTTATTTTGACATGTTGCTGTTGCACTACGACCACTACGCGCGTGCTAGACGGCATCTTCAAGCTTGAGCTGTTCCTTCCGGCCGACTACCCGATGGCGCCGCCGAAAGTGCGCTTCCTCACGCGCATTTACCACCCGAACATCGACAAACTCGGCCGCATCTGCCTCGACATCCTCAAGGACAAGTGGTCGCCCGCGCTGCAGATCCGCACGGTGCTACTGAGCATCCAGGCGCTGCTCTCGGCGCCGAACCCGGACGACCCGCTCGCGAACGATGTGGCCGACCACTGGAAGACCGACGAGGCCGGCGCCGTGCGAACTGGTACCGTGCTGATGCGCTTGCTCACTGTACGCTGTCTGCTATAGCCACACGAGGTTGCTAACATTTGTTCTTGTTGATGTTTGTATTTTGTGCGTGTGTATGTGTAGCTGCTGAATGGACTCGTCGTTTTGCGTAACCTCACTGCGTTCGTTTGGCACTCCAGTCGACACAACAAGAAGAAAAAAAGTCCTCATAGCGCTTCCTCACTCTCTCTCGACACAAGCGTGTGCTCGCTTCAGCTTTCCTTCTGACCTGCGCAAGCAAACAAGAGCACGCGAGCAGCGAACAAGCATAGCGTGCATCCTGCGCATCGGAGAATGTAGTGCGTGAGAAGAGAGAAAACGAGGAGCACATGAGAATGCAATAATAAACAACACGCGCAAAATACAAAAACAACAACAAATGCCCACAAGTTCACTCCCGTGCTTGCTTGCACAACTATTTAGCTGCAAGCAGCACACAAGCTTTTCCCAAATGAAACGACCCGCTTGTGCAGCGCGACCACGTTCACTTCAGAGGTCTTCAAAGTGACCACCGGTCGCGCCATCATCTGCTTTCTCTCCCTCTCTAGGCTCGAGCACGAACACAGGCTGGTGGCCGACAGTGAACGGCGCCACAAAATCGCTCTTCTGGAACCCAAAGCTGCCCAATAACAACAGACACAACAAGCAAGTCAGCAAACAACACTTGCGTTCACAACAACAACAACAACGACACAAATTTGCACAACAAAGCAAACACAAGTAAGTTCGCACACGCACCTGTCGATGAGGCTCCAGGACTGCACGAGCAGCGGCAGCCGCAGCGGGCCGTAGATGCGCTGCGCGTTCCACACGACGCAGTCCGGCCCCACGGGCACCGCCAGAAAGAGCTTCGTGCTCTTGCCACTGCCCGTAAGATGCGCGTACTGAAGCAGACTCCTTACGGCCTCCACGTCGGCGTCGGGCGCCAGTGGGTCGCCGTATCGACCCAGACCATCGTGCTCGAACGTCGAGATGGACAGGATCACGTCAAAGTGCTTGCGCGAGTCACTGGCCGATGCGAACTCGGCGAGCGTGAGCGTGCGCAGCTGCGGGTGGTCGTAGCGCAGCCGGTTGTAGTCGATCGTCGTGCAGGACGCGGCCTCAAGAGCGACGCAGATACTCTCGTACCAGGGCGTCGTACTGCCCACGATGAGCACGTGCTTGTGCGCGATGCCGTGCTTCTCGAGCGCCGCGAAGAGGAAGTCGTCCGTCACGCCGTAGTAGAACCGCTCGCGTCTCTTTGCTTTTGCGATGAGCGCCTCGATGAACTCGAACGAGCGCGCGGCGTAGGACTGGTCGGCGTTGCTCTGGTCGTCAAAGTACCACTTACGCACAGGCACCTTGCCGCCCATGGTATACTGCTGGCACAAGTGGCGCGGCATGTTCACAGGTGGGACCGAATGGTGTGGCTCAGTGTCTTGGTTATGTTGTTGCCCGCTGTCGCTATTGCAGATGTAGTACTGCGCCTCGGACGCCGTGAGGTCGATTGTCCGCACGAAGAACGCGCGCGCTCGCACCCGCGTAGCTGTGGCGGAAGAGTCCTCGACGACGCCTGGCAGGCGACCAACAATTCCTTCCACATACACGCGCAGCACGATCTCATCGGCGACGTGGCTGACGTCAATGCGGTAGGACGTGGCGTACTGCACCTGCGTATCCGCGAGCACCGTGTACTCTTCTTTATCAGCACTCGACTGTTTCTGCTGCTGGTCTCGCACGGGCTTAAAGAGCGACATGCTCACGTGCACATCCGTGAGGTTGTGCAACTGAGGCAGTACGACCGTGATGTTGAGCAGCGACGACGGGATGCGCAGCACGGGGAGCGCGTCCTGCTCCCTGATGTACGCCTCCGTCCAGAGCTCATCGCCGAACGGCGACACGCGTACGTCCACGGGGAAGCCAGGGTCGTGAAGCAGCCACGGAGACTTGGTATGCTGCTGCTGATGGTCTAGAGAATGGACAGCCCCGCGATGCAGCAGAGCACATGTCAGCAGCAGCAGGAACAACGATGCGCGCATGCTTGTCATCGCCAGTCGCATCGTATCTTCAACGACACTGGACAAAATGGAAGATGAGACTCACGGATTACGGCTAAAGCCTAATGTTACCAATTTGAAACATAAAATGCATCATGATAATAAATTTGAACTTCAATTTCAACACATAACATGGTTTTCATGTCGAGGAGTTATAACACATTATTTATTGCATAATTTATTTGCTTTGATTATGTTTTATTTTGCAAACATAAAAAACCGTGATCAATTTTGAGAAAGGGACACATTAAATTCTCTATACGTGTATCCAATTTTCAAAAAATTACAGGATAGAATGTCCTGCTATTCAGAACATCCTATTCTAGCTCGTACTTTCGGTCGCGTCCGATAAACGTAGACGAACCGTACTTTACGTGTGTACAGTTCCAGAAAAGACCGATTTTCGTTTGTACGGGTTCCCAATTCTGGTTTTTGCGGCTCTCAGAGCCAAATCCAAACTGTTCATTATCTTTCTTTTATCCTGCGTTCCTGTTCTCTTGAGTATTTGTTCAAAGCTGTACTCGGATACGTGGGGCTCTCTGGATCCAAATGGGGAGAGGTCCACACGACGTGAGGTCACGAGAGCCCCAGCTTCTGCTCGATCGCTGGATCATTGGTGTATATGCCATGGCATACAGACAATACTCTCAAATTGATACACGAAAATGACACCAAAACGAAATCATTTTTTGAAGGTCTTGACACATATAAAGAGATCAACTTTTGCTGGATAAAAGTACCGTGATAGTCACCATAGTTGCACCCCGACGGCGCGTCGCCCACAACAAAAAGATGCAGATTCACGACAAACAGGCACTCGCATCCGATTTAGAAGGGGTTTACCTTGAGAACTGTAACGACCTGGCACAGCGCAGTCGAAGGACCGAGCGAGATGAGCGCTGGTCTGGCGTAGAGCGAGGAAGCGTTGGATGGCGAGGACCACGGTCGTGTGTGGAGAGAGGCGAAGTCGATGTCGAGGCGAGGAGCTTGAGTGGAAGGCGGTTGTTGATATTGAGGTAAAATGAGAA
>JAADXK010000199.1:0-35481 GCA_023337805.1 Globisporangium barbulae
CCAGAGAAGCTCGATTGGTTGCAAATCACTGTGGTAGGGTGGCGTGAAGAGCACAGAATGACCTTGCGCTTCTGCGAGCTGAACTACTTCGGGCTTCACGTTGTTTTGAATGTGCAATCGGACGAGAGACTTGAGTTCGACAGCGCCCATGTCGGTTGAGTGCGAAATGCAATGTGCAGTCAAGTACTCAATGCAACTGCTTTTTCTCATTGTCGTCGGTGAAGGAGTAGATGCCGGGAGAGATCGATGATAGGACGCGTTATCCATGATGATCAATGAGGGGACAGTCAGATTGGGAAGGAGGCGCTCGCACCACCACTGAGCAAAGTTTTCACCGTTGAAAGCTTTGTGGTAGTCGCCGTTCTGCTCTCGTTTTCGTGACGGGCAGAAGTGCCAGTACGTGTTCGGCACAACACCCGCGAGATCGTGCTGGTCGTTCTGATCTTCGATTGTGCTTCGTGGATTTGCGCTCTGAATCGCAGCCATGAAACAGTAACGACGGTCGCCACCGGTGACTTTGCCGAACTGCACATCCTGGTCGTCGTTGGGGTCCCAGACGGAATCCTCAAACCGATGGTAATGCTAATGAATATATGATTCGTCGAGGTACACTTCTCGAAGCCGAGCTGTGTCTGGACGCTTTTGATTCTCTCTTAGGATCCGAAGATAGGCACAGCGTTTGACGCGAATCGACTCTTTCAGCGCAATGTTGTTCGAACGCTTGCCACGACGGAAGCCGAGTCGAGAAAGGAATCGACGAACACACCGATACGCGCTTGCAAACGAAGTCTTGTCTGCCCTGCCTTCAGCGTCCTCCTTCACTATGAGCCATCTCTTCTCCACCAACATGTCCATGACTTGACGAGCCGTGACGCGCTCTCGTCTCATTCGCTTGCTTCGCACGAAGTCGCGTGTCGCGATCTGAACCTTCACTGTGTGTGGAATGCGAACCGCCTTCTCTTTACTGTTTCCCTTTCTCGATTGCGGCGTGTAGATCGCCGCTTGAGCGCTCTCTCCACCGAAGTACGAACCGATGATGTTGCCGTACGAGAGCGTCCCTATCCCGAGCTGGCGGCAGACTCGCTCACGGATTCGTGGCGGCGGAAGCTTGCGTGTCGAGGATTTCCCCTCTTTGTTCTTCTGTTGCAGGTATTCGAGTTGCATCACCACAGCAAACAAAAGAGCACGGCGTGAGGTGTCGTCGGTCAATTGCTGACCGATGTTTGCTGCTCGCAGCTTACGCTCGGTGTCGCGTAGAAGCGTGAGATTTGTTGGTAGCCTTGTTTGTTGGTCCTTTTGTCGTCGAGGGACTTTGGGGTCAGCTGCCAAACGTGCCCGCCGAGTTGTCGTCCGTTCTGGTCGCTCTGGTACGCGCTCGTTCGCGCTGTTGTCGCCAAGCTACTCGTCCTCATCTTGCGCTTGCATCTTCTTTCAGTCGAAATTGTGAGTAAAATAACAGTTACGATTGGGTTACATCCGGGTTGCACGCGAGTTTATCTTCGAAAAGTCGTTCCAACGTTACTTTGACAGATAGTATGGAGAAACTGTGATATAGCGCGGATAGCCAAGACAAAGCTTACACAGTAATACTCGTTTTGCACGGGAGAGATTAGTATTGATTAAACTATGATCATTTGTGTCCTTTATGATGTCCACACCTGTCATATTACAGATATTTTTCGGCGAGTATCATGTTAGAACAGGAAAAAGTGACTTGGCTTGTTGCGAGCCTGTTAAAACAGGAAAAAGTGACTTGCGTGTTCTGTGCTTGTCTTTTCTGCGAAGTACTCGACTGCACAAGTATGTGGAATGCAGCGCTGCGGCGGGTCGTGCGCGACGAAGAGGAGCGCGAGCGCGAGAAGCGCGTGGCGGCGCAGCAGCGGCTCAAGAGAGAAGCGTTGCTAGCAGCCACAGCTGCGGCTTCAGCTGCTGTTCCAAGCGCCTCTGTAGCTCCTAGTACAGCTCCTGATGTCGGTACATCATCGTCGTCGGCGGTGACACCAGAGAGCGAGCAGATTGGCAGCGAGCAAACGGACAGCGCTGTCGCTGTTGATAGCGTTGCAGTGGCTGCTGATACTGATGCTGCATCAACACAGGAGGGTCATGCAGAAGAGGACGAAGAGGAGGAGGAGGAAGACTATATCCAGCGCCACCTGCTGTCGCTGCCCAAGTCCCAGTGGAGCTGCCTCGAGGACTCACAGCAGACGTTCTGCCTCGCAATGAACCGACAGAAGACCGTGTTTGCAGTCGGCGAGCGCGAGGGCCGCATCAGCGTCTGGGACAACGTTTCGATCCGCGTGATCACGCGCGAGCTCGACCCGACGCTCATCGCTTTGCCCGACGCGCCTGAAGCTGCTGAACTAACAGCCATGGAGGCCGGTAAAGATGTCGCTGCTACAGGTTACGAAGCAGCAGACAAGCAGGAGCACGAGGCGAAAGAGAGTGGTTCTATGGACGAAGATGTCGCTTTGCGTGGATCTGGTGGCGTGACCCCTGAAGACGAGGAGAAAGAAGACGACTCCGCGACGAACGACGACGGGTCTGTCGAGGCGGACGACGACATGGACGAGGAAGAAGAAGAAGACGAGGAAGAAGACGTCGCGTCCGTGGAAGAAGGCGACGCGAACACGGAGGAAGAGCAGGACGACGAGGAAGACGACGAGGATGAAGACATGGACGACATGGAGGAAGACGAGGAACAAGAGAACGACGAAGCTTCGTCATCAACAGCAGCCCAGAAGAAGAAGCGATCGACTCGACGTTCCGTGCCGACAAGCTCTTCGTCTGCGGTTGCTTCTGGCTCCGCCCAGTCGCTCGAGAGCGATGCCTCTAGCGCCATCAAGCAGCACTCAAACGGCCTGAGTCTCGACGACCTGCGCGTCGTCAAGACGTCGCTGAAAGTGGTGACGTACTGCGCGTGGTCGTGCGACACGAGATGGCTCTTTGCCGGCTGCGAGGAGAAAGGCAACCGCCGCGGACGACTGTGTGTCTGGGACATCGAGGCGGCGAGCATCTTTGCCACGTTCGGGTACCGTAATTTTGTCATTGCTATTCTCCATACTTGTATTGCTGTGTTCTCTAACATGATGAACACTGTTGTTTATATTGCACAGCTTTGACGCCGCGATCAACTGCGTGAGTGCGCACCCGGGGGACCCGGACCTCGTGCTCGTGAGCTACTACAACTCGCTGCCGGTGTTGCTAAACGTGCGCACGTGCACGTCTACCCGCCTGGACGTGCCGCTCGCGAACCCGACGATCAACACGACCGTGCCGGCGAACAGCAGACACCCATCGCTCATCGTCTCGGCCAAGTTCGGCACCACGGGCGCGTGGATCTACTGCGCGACGTCCAAGTCCACACTCGCGATTTTCGACACCGCGACACTCGCATGCCTCGACAGCGTCACGCTCCCCGTGCTCATCCAGTTCATCGACTTGGCCATCGACTACCGCGAGACGGCGCTGCTGCTCACGAGCTCCAAAGGCATCCACGAGTTTGCAATCCGCAAGCCTGACGACATTGTTGAAACTGGTGGTAATACTGGTGAGCAGCAGCAGCTCAAGTCACGCTCACTATCTGAGACGCGGGCGTATGCGACCGGCGCCGTGCGTGCGCCGTGGGCACTCTGCTGCTTCAGTGATGACGAGAGCTTCGTCGTGGGTATGCCGGTCGTACGCCACCGCCACGTGGGCGAGAACGGGCTCTACACGTGGAACCGCGCAACGGGCCGCGTGCAGCACAACCCCGGTGTGAAGGACGGCGTGAACTCGCTCGCGTGGGACACCAGACGGGACAGCATCCTCGCCGTCTCGACCACCGGTGCGCTCTTTGTGCTCGAGGAAGAGTTCAAGACGACCTGGTCCGGACCAATGTACCCCGCAGGCTATCGCTTGATAACAGACAACGAGCTGCATGTCGCTGCGATGGACGCCGAGCTAGAAGCCACCACGAAGGCGAAGCGCGAGCCAAGCGAACAGGAGGAGGTGATCGACATTTTCACGATCGAGGAGCCCAGGCTTGGCCCCAGCAGTGCGCAGAAGCAGCCCATGGCACACTTGCAGATCCGCCTTGAGCCGCAAGTGAAGGACGAGCTCGTGTACATCCCGTCGATCCCGATCGCGCACCACCACAAGAAGCACCACCACGCGTTCCAGGGCCACTCGTACAACGAGGAGAAGCACTTTGGTTTGGGTCAAAGCATCTTTGAGCCGCTCAAGGTGCCCGCTAAGGCGAAATCTAACTCGCGGCCCAAGAAGAAAGCGTCGAGCTCCAAGGAAAATGGTGACGGCGAGACTGCAGCTGAGACAACAGCAACGACGGTGAAGACCTCAGCGTCAAAGAAGAAGCGAGCTAGGAGTAGCATCGGCAGCCAGAAGCGACGCCGCAGGTGACAAAGGTATGAATTTGGTTCTGGTGTAGTGAGTGGTTAACCGTCCCTCATTGTGCGGCTTGCGCTACGAAAATGAACGCTTTGACATCCACGCACTTCCGCACAAAGCTCCGTTTGCCTTTTCTCATCTGTTGCCTACAGGTTTGCTGCATTGCGACGTTGTGCTCGTTGGTTGCTGTGAGGATCAGGCTTCTTCAGCGAAGAACTCTGGTGCGAGTGGCTGCTAGGTCGTAGACTTCGAGGTGATGAGAGTGGCGCCAGCCACTCCTTCAGCGCGTTCATCTCCTCCATGGTCGCAGCTGCTACGGTTCTCATGCGACTAACCGCCTGGACTGCTGCTGCATTCAGCTTACTCCCTCGACCGCCGCCAGTGCCGCCTTCCCTTCCAGCTCTCCGTCTCGTACCGCCTCCTTCCGTGTGCGGCCGTACCAGCGAAGTGGCATCGTTGGGTTGCTTGATTTCGTCCACCAACGCATCGTCGAGTCGCTTGAGCGCGCGCTCTAGCTCGGTCCCATTGCTCTTCGTATCATCTTCGCAGCCAGTCGACGTGAAGCCGTCGCCACCGCCCGTCTGCTTCATGCACAAGAACGGCAGCAGACCCCGGAGCAAGGACGCCTTGAGCTGCGAGTCGGCGTGCCCGATCGCATTCGAGTGAGTGTGTGGTGACTTCGGTGGCGCTTTGCTGACGGACTGTGGCGGTGACGCAGGCGTGAATGAGTCATCAGTAGCAGGCGGCTCAGCTTTCAGACTTGACCTCATCGTGGTGATGGTGTCCCCGGTCTTCAAGGCCTGCTCTCCATCCTTTGAGACAAGTTTTGCGGTCATGACGAGAGACGAGAGCCGCTGCTGCGTCCTGGAGCTGCGTGTCGCCAGCGGCAACTGCACCACGGGGCTCGCAGCACCAGCAGTAACAGCCTTATGTGCTCCAGCACCACCAGCGCTGCTTGTGACCATGCTGGCGTGACGAGTGAGCATGGCCTTGGGCGACTCGGCGCGCACGCAGATTGAGGACGTCGAGACGTGACCCGTCCAGCCGCAGCGCGAGCACTGGATCGGCCCGCGCTGCTGCACCGCCAGAGACAGCTTGGCTTCTTTCTCGCTGCTGTGGTGGTTGAGCGCCGCGTATTCGCGCACCTTGTGCCACGCGTGGTGGCGCGTGAGGTTCTCAATCACGTGGCCCGAGGCGCTTGGCTCGCAGGCGAGTGCGGCGAAGAGCGCGAAGGAAGAGAGCGCGACGAGCTCGACGTCGTCGCTCATGGCGATGCAGTAGCTCGCAAACTGCGGGCGCATGAGGCAGACTTCGAGGAGTCCAATAGCGTCGTGCGCCTGCAGGATCTCGAGCTCCACGTTGCGCGTCTCGACCGTGACCTTCGATCGATTGCTGCGTGGCTCCAGCTGGTGACTGTAGCCATGGCCAAGATCGTCTCGTAGTTCAACGTCTTCGTCTCGAGAGCTGCTGGTGCTGACGCTGCGCACGTGGTAGGGCTTGGAGACCTTGAGCTGGCCGCTCTTGACGAGGAACACGCCGCTCGCCTGCTGTCCAGGCGTGAACAAGTACTCGTGTCGTGGGATGCGGATACAGCGCATGTGGCTTGCGAGAAATTGGAGCGTCGACTCGCGCATGCTTTGGAAGACAAACGTCTGCCTGAGAAAGTCGACACGCTCTTGGCTGAAGGCGTACGGGAAGAAGAGCGAGAAGCTGTGGTGGTGATGAAGCGAATGCCTAGGTGCTGAATGGGGAGCTCGTGAGGCGACAATGGCTCGGATCTGCTGGAAGATGGCGAAGGGCAATCGGAGAACGTGCATGCAGGCCCTCGTAGTCAGACCAATGTCGCTGCGTTGCAGTGCGCCGTGCGAGATCGCTGATACGGTGTGACTCGGGAAGTCAAAGAGCGCTGCGTCGAGGCCAAAGAATCCGCCGCTGCGCAGCGTTTTCAAGTGGACGCCCCTGTCAAAGACCTCGCGCACGTCTTGGTCAGTCAGGTGGCTCAGGCTCAGTCTGCGAAGGCCCGGGGCATGGAGATTGGGAGAGTTAGTTCCAGCGCCAGGAGGACAAGCCTTGCTGGTCTTGTTCTTCTTGCTGTGCTGGCGGTACTGCTGCTTCAAGCTGCCAGGCGACGCTGGACGCTCTTCACATGGAGGCTGTTGCTGCTTTGTCGACGCTGTTGTCGTCTTGCGCCTTGCGAGCAGGAACTCGAGAAACTTTGGCTGGAATCTGAGTTCACAGCTGCCGTTCAGGACGAAGAACACGCTGCCTGAACGCGTGGCGTCCTGCACCACCAGGTGGTCATCCGGAGCGAAGACCTGGAGTGTCGCGTGCCTGAAGAGCGTCTGCCATGCCTCCAGGCTTGCAGCACGCATCGCCAATCGTGCTGGCGACCGTGGGGCTTCATTGATTTGATCCTGACCATCGTAATCATCGTCGTCGGGATCCGAGTCACTTGGGTCTTCAGAGTCAACGTGTTCGTCCTGCTCTTCATTCTCGTGATGCTGGTGGTGATGGTGCTCGTGACTAGACGTAGCTCGAGCCTGGAGAAGCCTGAGCGACCGCATCGTGTGCACGACTTTGGGGAAATGGTCGCCAAGCCAGAGCCGAAATGTGCGCAGGTTGGTGAGATCTCGGCGTTGAGCGGCACTGACATCCGGGTTCTGGATGAGAACTTTGAAGCTTTCCGAGTGCTCGAATGGGTCAAAGTCCACGGGCCCCAAGGCACAGTGAGCAGCCGTATTTTTGTGCTGTGGCCTAGAAGCCTGCGATGGCGAGAACACAAGCGTCCCATTGCGTCCGTGGCTCTCCTTCTTGTACAGACTCAGCCGTGGGCTCTTGAAGATCGCGGCTGATCGTCCAGTTGGCTGTGGAGACTGATGGGAATGAGCTATGCTCTGTTGCTGACCTTCGGACGTGTGCGGCCGTCGAGGGAGCACGATGGGCTCGATTGTAAACGTCTTTAGCTGGAACGGTGATGTGGAGGATGCCATTGTTGGGATCGCGAGCACGGCGACAGGAGCTCTTGTCCTACGTTAGCGGCGTCATACGCGAAGCAGTATCGTACAGAAGCTCATGTCAGTGACAGCCAGCAAGTCAAGGTAACCAAAGGCGACACGTCAAGGACTCGTGTACGAGAGGGAAATTCGGTTTGGACTGAGAACTTGGTGCTATTTTTGAGCTCTTGGCAAGGTTTCGTGATGTGTATGAGGAGTTCTCGATGGTGAGAGGCGATATTGTACGACTCGCGGGCGTCCATTCGAGGAGATACGAAGGTGGATGCTTGGATTCATTTCATACTACGTGCGTCGCTAACAAATCCGGCATCTCGGAGGCTTCCACTACGAGACTGAATAGGCTTCTAGTGGTAACCACTGTGGGGAAGTAACGAAGTTACTTCTTCTTGCCGCCCTTCTTCGCGTCAGGTGCTGGTACTGTGCATCACAAGAATCAATCACAAACCAGTCGATGCGTATGAGCCGCAGGTGATAGGTACTACCACATAGAGAACGGCAGTGGCTTGTAGAGAGACGTTAGAGCTGGCGCTCACCTTCTTTCTTCTCGACCTTCTTCTCGACCTTCTTCTCCGGCTCCTTCTTTCCTCCTCCCTTTGGTGGCATCGTGGATGACTTGGTGGCGGTGGTTTGGTTTGTTTGGCGGTTGGTGGCTAGCGTAAATTTGCAAGTGAGGTCTTGAGAGAAGAAGAAGAAGAAGAGAGGCAGCAAAGCTGCCGTGGCATTCGAGAACGTCGCTCCATCATGCGCCTCGTGATAGAAGCCGAAACGGAGCACGGTGCTTTAAAAATCGAAAGGGTTTCGCTTCTCATGGAGTGCGTGCTCAATGATGCAGTAACCACCGCTATGGAACAACCAGCTGTGCTGGTGATGAAGAGCCAATCAGCTTGGGAGGAACGAGATCGTTTTGCGGAAGCGACGTGAGCAGCGCTCGCTTCGTGTGACTCGGCTCCTCGTGGAGCTCTCCATGATGGGTTTCATGCGCCCTTTTGAGCTGCTAGCCAAACTTCAAGTGAGCTCTCATGGAAATGGTGTGGCTACGACCTGCGTGAAACACCTCTTGGCTGATCCATGACCGCGAGAGTGAAACGACCTGGCCAGCGGAACATGAGGTCTGCGCTCATGAGGTCTCGGTTCTCCTTCCTCACCCTCACTTGCAAATTCACCTGCTAGCCACCACCTACCACTACCACCTACCACCACTTCAAGATGCCGCCAAAGGGAGGAAAGAAGGAAGCCGAGAAGAAGGTTGAGAAGAAGGCCGAGAAGGAAGGTTCGTCACCACCACGCTCTCTCTCTTTCTGCTCTGCTTGTTCCACATCGCGCCATGGGCTCTGTCTTGTCTTGTCTTGGTATCATCGCTCACACTCTGGCATTGAACATGTTCAGCACCTGCGGCCGCAAACGCCAAGAAGGGCGGCGACAAGAAGGCTGGAAAGAAGTAATCGGCTCAACTCAGCCATCATGCGACTCAGCACTCGACGATACATTCAGTCGCGATAGCTCGAAGGCGACAGGAGGATGACGATGAGATTGCCACACGATCAGTTTTTATAATGAAAAAGAGAGAAAGAGAGCAATATAATACCACCTTCTGATATCGGACATCTTGACGACTGGATGAGCTGCGCCTGAACGATTGGGAGTTCACCTAGCCAGCCTTTATGCTTGATAGGAGAGCCATTATTTGGAAAACAATACATAGTATGAAGACTTACTTGCTCGTCGTCGCTGCTGCTACTGCGCCTACGTTCATGAGCGCGTCCTCGGCCGCTTGAATCGCCTGCTTGCTGGTCTCGCTCAGCAGAAGACCGCCGTGCTTCCGCAGCGTCTGGAAGTACTCGAAGAGGTATTGGCGAGTGCGCTCATAGTACTCCCTGATCCACGCCATGCGCTGGCGCGACTTGCTGTCGAAGCTCTCGACAGCCAGCCCCGTCGGCAGCGCGCTCAGCTTTTCGTAGGCGAACGTCATGCATTTGCGCACGAGCACGGCGCCACAGCGACTGCGCTTCCGACGTCTGCTTTCGCTGCTGTTGTTGTTCCCACTGGACGACGAATTCTCAAAATATAAGACGTCTCTGCTACTCCCAGCACCATCACCGAAAGCCTCGGACATCTTCGAGTCGTCCTGTTCCAGCAGAGGCGCCACCTGATTGACGAAATCGAACATCAGCTCGATCTGCGCGATCAGCGTTTCCACCGAGGCAGAAATCGGTGCGGCTTTCGCAGACGCCACCTGGTTGTAGTAGCTGGGCAACGAAGCCTCTGGTGTCCCGCGGTCTTCTCCTGCTGAGCTGCTGCTGCTGTTGATTGCATCCATTGCTTCGACCTGCCGCACGATCTCTTCAATCGTCTCGGAGAAATGCAGGTGCACTTGATTCTCAAACGTGTCATCGCCGCCGTACAGCACGTCGTTTGAATCCAGGCCGGCGATTCGCTGTGGGAGCTTCTTCTGCCCCCACAGGCCGTACAGCTGCAGCAAGAAGAGCAAAATGCGCACGCGCGAGCTCGTGGCAGCGACCTGCACACGCTGGATCGACGAGTTCGAGAGCGAGTCCCACGCCATGCGCTCGAGCACCGCCTTCCGCAGACCGTTGACAAAGTAGAAAGCGTCGTCGTCGTTCAGCGACGGCGCGTACACTACCACGCTGACCAAGTCGCCAATCATCCTCAGCAGTCCACCTTCCGACTCAGTCGACGAGAAAAAAGCTTGCGAGTCCAGCTGCAGCGAGGACCCCAGGAACTCAATCTCGTCAATCGAAGAGCTCATTCCTCCTTCGTGCGCTGAAGCGGACGGGTACGTCTTGCTTGGATCGAGCTCCGTGATCTGGATAATCGCGGCTTTCAGGAAGGCGTCCATCTGCGGCAGACAGTTGTTCACGAGCGCCACCTTGGCCGACAACGTCATGAGCTCCAGTTTGCGGAACGGGTCCGAGATCGACGGGATCGTGATGTGCGCGTACGCCAGGCACGACTTGATAAAGTTGCGTCGGTCCTTGAACTTCTTGTCGCTCATGATAGTTCCGCTACTACCGCCACCAGCTCCACCAGATCGCTTGTGCACGTGCATCGCCAGCGTTAAGACATCCTTTGCCAACGTCGTCTTGACGTGCTCGAGCTTGTAGAACGCGCTTCGACAGTCAATGTAGAGCATCAGCAGCGCCTCCTCCTCTTCCTCTTGTGCCGCGTCGCTCCCAGTCGGATTTGCGTAGCCCAAGCGCGAAATGAACGCGCAAATGTCCTTCGTGGCGTCAGCTCGCTCCGTCAGCGTACTGAGCGAGTCCAGCGCGTCGTGGACGCGACAGCAGATCACAAACAGCGTGTGCGCCACCGCTGCCTCGGGACCGACCACATGCAGACGCATGCTGCCCGAGTTGTGCTTCTCCTTCCTCATGTCCGCACTCACGAACGCGAGCAGCACTTTCTTGGCAACGCCGACACTCGACTCGCGCTTGAACATGCCCATGAGAGTCTACGAAGCCATAATCACAGTTTTCGATATCAACAACCAGTTTCGAAAACTATACAACACATGTACATAAAGAGATACAGATACGTACTAGGAACTCGCCCGACGGGATCAGCTTCGTGAAGAACTCGTAGTGGTCCTGCGCGCCGTAGACGACATTCTCAATCAACGCGCCCATGAGGTTGTACGTCTTCGGCGTGAGCTCATCTGGTGTCGCCGAGTTCAAGTGCCGCACCACGTCCTTGAGCAAAATGAGAGCCTCGCGATGCTGCATTATTAACACTCAACACAGATGAAAATGTTAGCCCGCGTGCCTTGATGAGGCTAAAATTTAGCAAAAGTCAACAAACGCACCGAGAAATGCGCGACGATGAGCTTCATGAACGCCGCGGCGCACTCCATGTACTGCGCAATGTCTTCCTGCGACGTGATCGACGTCCAGGCCTCGTTCAAAAACTGGAGCTTGCCCTCTTTCGATGTCGTCAACGTCGGCGACGTGCTCAGCTGCAGCGCCAACAGACTGTACAAGTGACACTTCGAGTACTGCGAGGGCGCCGAGACGCGCATTAACTGGAGCATCACGAGTGGATTTGACGCGTAGTACTGCGGCCCAAATGACTCGCAAATGTGCTTGAGCACCATGGAATTGTTGGAATATTCGCGGTAGTGCGCGAGAATCGTCTCGAACGCGTCCTGTGAGCACTCGCTCGTCGCGACGCACTTCATGAGCCACTCGACCGCTGGCGAGTGCAAGCCCAGGTACTCTTGCTGCGTCATGTTGTTCGTCTGCAGCCACTTCTCGAGCTTCTGGAGCTGGAACTGGTTGAACGTGAAGAAGTAGTCGAAAATGCTGCTGAGCACGGCCGTCTTATCGTTCGGTGGAAGTAATTCCGAGCCACACAGAGCGAGGTACACGCGAGTGTAGAGCGCGACCATGGGCTCGCCGACGCCTCTGTTATTCATGATAGCACACTCGTGGTTAGATGCTTGCAGAGATTCCATCGTTAGGTATGTGGTGCTGGAACGTACTTGATCATGTTTGAGAGTCTCGACACGATCTGCGGGTACTCGCCGTCGCACAGAAAGCGATAGCACTTCAGAAGCGCAACCTCAATGTAGCTAACATAGCAGTAACCGTGTCAAATAGAGTCACACAGCAACCTCAGCACCGATAACAACGTCGGCCTTACATTCTCGGTAGCAGCTCGCGGATGCACGCGGTCTTGTAGAACCAGTTTCTGCACGTCTCCTTCGCCTGGATGTTGACGTCGCTGCTCACAAAATTCTCCGAGAGCGGTGTGGGCAGCGGCTGTCCGTTCTCATCTTCCGATGCGCGCGCCTTGATGCGTTCGAACACGAGCTTACCGAACGTGTCCAGCACGTCGCTCACGAGCACAAACACGCACGGGTAGAGCTGCGGTGAGCTCGTCGTGTCCCCGAGCAGCTTGACGCACTTGATCGCGATGCGCAGTGCTGCGACTTTCTGGTTCTGGTCCCACGCCGCGACGAGCTCCTTCTCCATGATATGGATTTTCTCCACGTACTCGCTCTGCGTCATCTCGACCGTTTTGTCCTCATCCGAGCGCTTCGAGCTGCTGCTGCCGCTGTTGGAGCGACGGGGCTTGCGCTCCAGCTCTTCCAGCCGCTCGCGCGTCTTCTTGAGCACGTGGATGCTGTCGGTAGACGTGACACCGTCGACCTCGCGCTGGAAACCTGCTTTGGACGTCCACGAGATCTCGCTTTCAAGGTCGTGAGCTTCCAACATGTTCTGCAAGTATGTCATCCGCATATATAAAGAGAATAAGCGCGTATAAGTTAGCAAACGGTAACTCAGCAGTCTTTCATACAATGGTAGTAGCATAACGTAGACGTACCGCTTTGATCTTGAAGGTGACGTTCTCGAACTTGGTCAGCACGCGGTCCTTGTGCGACTTCCAGAGCTCCTTCACGGTCTGCGGTGTCTGTTTCTTCTCATGCGGTGCAGTCGCTTCGTGGATCGACATGGACGACAGCTTCCTATCTAGACGAGTAGAAGGAGATGCTGCAGCAGTAGAAGCAGCGCTACTGTTGCTCGTGCTGCCTTGCGACATCAGCGACCCAGCGGATGAGCTGGCGGTATCAGAAAGTCCTGCGGTGAGCACGCCCAGTGGATCGATGTCGCCGTCCTGCAGCAACACCATCTCCTGCTTTTGCGACGTCTGGACTGCGCTTCCAATGTTGTTGTCGCTGGACGAGAGGCTCTTGACGCCATCACCGTCGTCAGCACTTTCTTGTCCAAGCAACGACGACGCCTTCTTCAGCAGCACTGCAGGTCGCTTCTCTTCGCGACTGGGCTCTTGGGTACTACCACTAGCGACCGGGTGGTGCGCACTCGCAGTAGCCAGTGGATGCGCCTCGCCACTGCGCAACGCCTTGAGCTGCAGATCTTGACGACTCGGCGGCGAGATCCGCTCACCAACTCGCCATCTCGCGACGCGTCCAGCAGAAGCTACAGAAGCTACAGCAGCCGACGCATCCACCGCAGTCGACACGGTAGAAGCAGACGAAGACGAGGAAGTGAAGGACGCGCTCGCCATCTTCCTCTCCATCCTGCTACTCTGCTGCTGCTCGAGCTTGTGCGGATCTTCTACCGCCGTCCCCATTCGTATGGCGCCTGCCGTCTCGTTTTTCAATCTTCCTTCTTCAAGATCAAAGAGTTCATATCTATGGAAAATTCGCACTTAGTCGGAAATTTCGTACTTATACCGAGTAAATCAAGATGACACTACTGCACTTCTATAAGTACGACCTGAAGAGGATGAGGTTTTACATCAGCTAAAAATGAGGTTAATCAAGGGCTTGCTTGGCTTGGCGCGCACGCATTGCCCCAAGCATTCCCGCAGGCGACACCAGCGAGAACGGACGCTCTGTGTGTACGTGTGTGGTTGAGTGAGTAAATGCTTGTGTACCTATATGCAGTCTCTTTGTGTGTTGCTATATGACTGACGGGTATCGTTATGTTCTGATGATGTTATGGTGTTTTAGCGTAGATACATCGGCCGACATCACACCCACAAATCTTCACAACAGTCTGTATAACCAGCATGAGTTTCTCGTTCGGAGGCAACACTGGCGCCGCAGCGCCGGCGTCGTCCTCTGGCTTCAACTTTGGAAGCACAGCCGCGGCGGCACCAGCAGTGACAGGAGGCGGCGGCTTTAACTTTGGCTCTACACCAGCTCCAGCACCTGCGGGCGGCTCGTCGTTTAGCTTTGGAGCGACGCCTGCGGCCGCGCCAGCGGCAAGTGGCTCGTCATTCGGCGGATTTGGGAGCACGTCTGCTGCTGCACCAGCTGCCGGTGGCTCATCGTTCAGCTTCGGATCGACGCCCTCGACTGGCGCGACTGCTGCACCAGCAACCGGCGGCTTTGGTGGCTTTGGGGCGACGAGTCAGACGGCCAAACCGCCGCTCTTTGGTCAGAAGACGGGGACGACGACCGGCGGAAACGGGTTCAACTTTGGGAGCTCTACAGGAGCGACGACGACGCCAGGCTCTTCGTTTGGCGGCTTTGGATCCACCACTGCGACAGCTCAGCCAGCAGCGACTGGATCGGGCTTTGGGTTCGGCAACACTGCTACGACTGGCACATCCAGCTTTGGAACGACTAGCAGCTTTGGTTGCGGCTTTGGATCGGCGAATACCCCGTCGGCTTTTGCCACTGCTGCTGCTACCAGTGGATCCACGTTTGGCACGGCCCCAGCTGCTGTGAACACCCCAGCGCCGATCATCTGCGGCGCGGACGCCGCTGTCGCGCAGCTCAACTCGGTCAAGTACGCGTACCAGGACCCGGTGCAGTCGCGCTTCAAGTTCCTCCTGTACAACGCGGTGGATCCGACGCAGCGCCATTTATACACGCGGCCGGCGTACATCAGCGAGCGACAGTGGAATCAGGCCGAGCTGGACAATCCGGACCCGCTCCACTTTGCGCCGGCGCCAGTGATCGGCTTCAAGGACTTGCTCAAGCGCATCCACGCGCAGCAGGAGTACGCAGACAAGTACAACAACTACACGGACGACCTGCGCGGACAGCTCAAGGAGATGGAGAAGGCGACGCGCGCCACGGAGGAGAAGCTCGAGAAGTGTCGACACGAGCACGTGCAGCTCTTCCACACACTCGTCAAGGTACGCATTGTTATTGCGGTCTTTGGCTGAATGGTTTGCTTGGCTGATGATTCTAATGGGTCTACTTGTGTGCGTGTGACTTACCAGGTGATGAAAGACATCGAGTTATTACAGAGCTACGGCAAGCCGTTGCAGCGAAACGAGATGCAGCTAGCGTACGTGCCTCCACTCCTATTACCCTTCAGGTTATCGTTCGAGGTGGCAGTGAAACTCACCTTGTGCTGTGTGTTTTTTCTCTTGGTATTGCAGGATGATGCTGAAGAAACTCCAGACGCTGCTGGACTCTCCTGCGCAGTACAAGGCTCGCCTGAACGATGCCGTGGCGCTCCAGCGCATTCAGGATACTACGCCGGCGCCACCTGCGAACCAGCTCAGCCCAGAGGACTTGCAGCGCGTCTACCAGGTAACGTCACGACATGTTTGCCACTTCTCACGTTTGTTTCACAATCGCAACCCACCAATACTAACAAACCCTTTTGCGTGTGGCGACATTTACAGTTCTTGGACAAGCAACGCCAGGGCCTGGAGCACTTGACGAGTATCCTGAACGACGACCTCGCGGACATCAAGCTCATCAAGGAGACGTGGCGGCGATAGATTTGCCGATGAACTGTAGAACGCAACAGTTAGCAGCGGTAGCACCCACCCGAACGCCTGAAGGACGATGACGATCGACGCAGGCAATGAATGAATGAACTTGTATCCGCTCTCCCGTCTCCCTTCATAGGTCTTGACCATCGTGTCGTGGCTCTACAGATCAACTCAAGAGCCACATCGAGGCACATATGTGACGATGATGTCAAAATGCACGACGCATCTCTCATGTTTATTAACTCTTGTTTTTTGTGGGGTTTTGTATTTTTTCTTTGCTTGTCGAACAAGTCCCTCTCACTCATTCGTTCACTGTGTTCCTGCCACTAAACGTGGACACTCGACGAGTAGACAGCGGCTCGAGGCGAGGCGGACGAACAAGCGAGCGAGACTACGTCGCGTTTATTTTAGAAAGGGAGTCGCTCTTGCACTCACACATACGGCGGCTTCAGGTGAAGAGACGTCTAGTGGTGCGTTGGGTCGACTGGGCCGTAGGTCTCGATCACGATCGGCGCCTCCTCAAACTGGTGAAGTGGTGGTGGCGACTCGAGCACCCACTCCAGGGAGCCGTGGAGCTCTGGGATCACGACCTCATCGTCGTCCTGTGGGGCGGCGGCCGACGAGAATCGCGCGACGGCAGGGCGGAGCGCGACCACTGGGGTGCGGGCTGCTCACGCAAACAGGCAAATAGCCACACACAAACAAATTCAAACGTCAGCATTCAGCGTCACGATAGACACGTACATGGCAGTGATACGGGCTGCCGACGGCCACGAGAGCGCATGTGGCGCTCGAGAGCAATCATCAGCACGATCACTACCCCACATACAGAGACACACAGGCGTGGACGTACCAGTCTTGAGGACGCGGAGCGACTGGCGGATGAGGCTCATGGTGGTTTCGTTGCGAGATTCCGGGGGGACTTTCGGGACTGCCGCCGCTGTTGTGTTGGTGGTTCGCTTGAGCGGACGCCAGCGAGGAGCTCTCTGGCCCAGGACGCAAAGACATGAGTGCCGCTTCTAACCCTCAACTGACAACTCAAGCAAAATGAAGCAAAATCAAATAGGGATTGATCGACGGTTGCCTCATTGAGGGGGTATATATAAATTTAGCAGGTCGAAGCACGGAGAATACTCTCTAATGTGGTTTTCTAAACTCGGGCGACGATAGCACCGTTGATGAGCCGTTCTCGTGATGCAAGTCAAGTGAGAAACACATTCACGGCACTATCTTATGAAGCTGTATGGAACATAAGCGGCGCACGAACGCCTTGCTCCGCTGAACGTTATGCGGACACCTTTGCCATCAAGACGCAAGCATGTCTTTCTTTCTCGTGCGCATCCACCTTCTCACTCCTTCAGTTCGAGTAGTATCATATATAACATTCTGCACAGTACAACTTCATCAAGCGCGTGCCCCTTTCAATAGAGCGCTGTCGCCCTTTGTGGTGAGCGGCGCTTCCCCCTCTTTTCGCTCGCTCGCTCACTATTCCCACAAGCCCACAAGCAGCAGCAGCAGAGCAAGTAAGCGAGAGACACCATGGCTGAAGGCAAAGTTGTGAGATGGCACCGCCTCCCGTTCGCGCAGTTCGTGTCCTACGAGGCTTCGCGTCCGATGTTCCGTCCGTTCCTGATCGGCGCCGCGTACGTCTTGCGTTACTTTTTTCTTTTATTGAGCTCTTGGAGTGCTCGCTTATTTTGTGCCTGTGAATGGCGTTATCATGAGCGTCATATTGACTGTGTGTGTTTGAATGCTACGCGATGTGTATGTGCAGCATTTCGTTCGTCGTGTGCGGTATCCTCCCAACCCGTGGCGCCACCCGTACGAATCTCGTTTTCTTCTGAGCTCATCATGGTCTGGAAGATTGGCTCGCAATGCTCACATCGCTTTATTATTGTGATTGTGTTTTACAGAGGAGTCCAAGGAGGCGAGCAAGTTCTGGCAGCGTGTCAACGGCAAGCACTAAACAGCTTCGCCCCGTAACGAAAGCAGTAGCAACAGCACCAACTGAAGAAGAAGGACAAGTCCGAGAGACTCTCCAGTCGGCGCTCTTCGTCCTCTCGCTTTTCGTCTCTGGAAGAATTGTCAACACCATGGAGCTCTTTCAGGTGTGAGGACGAATGGATGGAGAGAGAGAGTGCCTGTGGTGAGGAGTCGTCTGCGAGACAAGAGATTTGATTGCGAGCGGAGAGTGAGTGCTCGCGTTGCAGCTCAGCAAACAACTACAAATAACGCCTTGCTGAACACGACGCGATCATTTTCTCCATTATCCAACGAGCCCAAGCGATAATTCCCCATTCTTTGACTGTGAGCTATGCTTATGTGATGGCCCCATTGAAACATTTCCTTACCACAAAGCAGCACGACCTTAGCTATCCCCTTTACGTGGGTTTAACAAACTGCTTCATCATCATTATCGCCATCACGATCGTAAATGCTGCTTGTGTATATGGAAATCCATTCAGCGACCGAACGCCTCTCGTCTAAAATGCTAAAATGCCGCCGCTCCGTTCAATTCTTGTTCACTTGTTTAGTTTTTCACGGCGGCCTCTGCCGCCCGCTCGCGCGCGATCAGAATAATCAAAATTATCAGCAACACGGCCAGTGTGCCGATGATGGAGATGAGCCAGAAGCTCCAGCGCGAGGACTCCTCGTCCTCGAGCCCCTGGCGGTACTTCTGCGCCCAGTTCGGGATGATCATCAGATCCGGCCGCTGCTTGTACAGCTCTTCCTTCTCGGACGGCGTCAGGCGGCGCATCATGCCCTTCACGAGCTTCTTTCGCTTCTTCTTGCTGCGCGGCGTCAGGCGGTCGTTCTTGTAATGTAACACGGTCTGCGGCTGCCCGGTCGCGCCGTTCACGTCCATGAGCGACTCGGTCTCGCCACTGGACGGCGACAGCAGCTCCTCTTCCTCGTAAAATTCCTCGTCCTGGTCCAACACATCCTCGTGCCACACGATACCCTTCTTCTGCTTCTGCGGGTTGCTCACCTTCTTGTCCAGTGACGAGTACGCCGACACGCGCTTGAGCACGGGGCGGTGCTTGGACTGGAAGTGCTTGCCCTCGCCCTTGGAGCTGTCGGGCGAAATCTGCAGCCCGTCGCCGTCCGTGTCGAGGTCGTCGATCTTCGACGACGGCGACGAGCCCGAGAGCAGGTCGTACTCTTTCTCGCCCTTCGTCACCAGGTGCTTCACTTTCGAGATCGAGCTCACAAACGCCGACGAGATGATCCCCACGGCCTCAGCGGGGGTGAGCTTCACCGCGGCCACGGGCGTGGTGCTCTCGCCTTCGAGAAGCGCAAGCTCCTTCAGCTCCATCTCGAGCGTCTTCGCGCGACCGCGGGCGATCTCCACTGCGCGCCGAGACACTTCAGGCGAGAAGAGCGTCGGGTCCACGTAGTCGCGGAAGTACACGTCCTCCTCGTCCTGTTGTGGCACACACAGCGGCGGCAGAATCGGGCGGCCATTGTTCGTTCCATTACCGCGCTGCTGCTCTGATTTTGAATTCGAGTCCACGATCACGACGACCTGTTCTCTCTGTGCCGCGCCATTCTCGTGGCTGTCCTTGTCTTCTTCGTCGTCCGTCTCGAAAATCGGGTTCGACGAAGCGCCGTTCTTCACAAACTTGTCGACGTGCGGGAACGAATTCCGCTGCGCCTCGAGGCTGTCAACGTCTGCTGCGCTACCGCCGTTCACGTGGCCGCCACTCGGCGTCGCATCGTCGTTTAGCGATACGGTCTCCAGGAACATGTCGGTGGACGTCGTCATCAACAATCGATCAATCGATCGATCAGCTGCTCAGCACACGTCACGGAAAAGAGCTCTTGGTGTTCACGTGGCTCTTCACGCGGGAAAGCGGGAAGGAGGGAGAGACACGTTAGTGGGTCACGAGTCGTCGTCGGCGGGGCTGTCGTGTGCTTGGTCGGATCGACGGATGTGCGTCGTGTATTCACAAAGTCACGCGCAGTAGCAGCAGCGAGGTAGCAGCCCCTTTGATGTGGCTGCACTTCTTTCCGAGCTTTTCTCGCTCGTCTTGGGCGATCGCTGATGCTTACGCCCGTGTTGCTTTGCCCTCTTTCGCTTGCTTGCGCACGCACACTCGCTCTATGTCTCTTGCTGTTGTTGTTTGGGTGAATGCCTGGGCGATTTGTTTTGGTTTTTGTATACATGACTCAGACACGTAAATTACGGAATCCCGAGCCATCATTTCCAAGTTAGGGACACGGCTAGCCGATTTTATGGAAAGTAGAAAATTGGATAATGCCATACTTTGTGCTGGCGTAACGAGCGATTGTCAACCAGCACGACGTTTTTTGGGAGCAAAAATTGTATAATTTATGTTGTGGCTGCAGCCATTTTCATTTTCCCGTAACATTTGGTGACAAAACAATTTTTTTTTAGACTTGCAGAAATGAGAGGTGTAGAATTCGGAACACACCACTAACATTCGGAACGCGCAAGGATGAGAACGGAGTGTCGTGCCGCCATGGCTTCATGAAAATGCTCCTCGACACTTTATCCACCGCCTAGCCAATATAAGACGCCTGGATGCGTCAACCAATAACATCGCATAGGTTTTCTAAAGGTATTGGGATTTTGGTAATCGCGATGTCATGATACTGTTCTCCCTCTCGTTACAACACGTAGGCGATGGTGTCGCCGAGCGTGCCGCCGATCATTGTGCCGAGACCCGGTCGGATGAGCGTGCCGATCGCGGCACCGACACCGCCCGTGACGATCGCGAGGCCCGAGCGCGACGCATTGCGCATCGTGATCTCCGCAAAAGTCGGTCGCTCGCCCGCGTCCTTCTCCTCCACACCTTCGCTGATTGTGCGCAGGTGCTTCCCGTGCTTCTTGGACGACGCCTTGGCGGTGAAGCGGCGGTACAGGATCAGGATGATCTGGTGCGTCTGTTTGATTGGAGAAATGCATAGAGGATGAGTGAGAAATGTCCAATTCAGCAGACAGCACTTCTTCAGTTCTTGCAAAAACAAAAATATGCAGCAAAGCGTACCTCTTCGACGAGGAAGATCGCAAAGTGGCTCAGGATGTTGGCGCGCATGCCCGTCTTGACCATCAGCGTCGCCGCGGTGAAGCGGCTCGACGTTCGCATGTACTTGCGCGTCGCAGACTTGCTCACATCTGCATGGATATCAGTCATTCCGTTAGCAATTGGCCGCCATCGAAGGGATAAATTGCGCATGACAAAAACTCGGGGAAAGCACGCACCTTTGATCAGCTTGCTCACAATCTGCGGTCGGAAGTAGCGCAGCGAGACGTCTTCGAGCGAGCGCAGGTACGTCGTGATGCTGATTGACTTGACGAACGACTTGGTGCACGACGTCGCGAACTCCTCGAGCGACGGCGCGACGAACTCGGGCTTGTCGGACGCCTCCTTCTTGCCGATTACTTCGTCGTCGCTCGAGTCCTCGTCATCGTCGTCGTCCAGCTCGAGCGACGCGACGTAGCCATTGAAGACCATGAGGCCCTGGATGGCCACGGAGCGCACCGCGGTGATCGCGATGTCGTTCGGGTAGAAGTGCTTAAAGAACGGCTTCTTGTCCGCCAGGTAGTTCTTCTGGTGCGCAGACACGCTCATCTTGTCCGCCAGGTAGTTCTTCTGGTGTGCAGACACGCTCATCTTGCTGTGTTCTCTTGGTTACAGGGAGAGCGCAGCGGTGGGCGGATGCACTCACACGGGCGGGTGTGGCAGGCAGAGAGGGAGAGAGCTAGCTGCTGCTGAGCTCGTGTGGCTGCTCGGGTCCGTCGCGCGCGCGCAGCAGAAGTCCAGGACGTCAGTCGGAGCACCGTGGTCTCACGCTGCGTTTTTGGATTGGCGATGGCGAGCCATCCTTAACCACCTCCTGAACACCCGTTAACATTCACTTCGTTTAGCGCTCATGAACGTTTTCATAGATTTCCACAAGCAATAAATCTCCAATTCGTTCCAAATCACTTGTGCAATTTACTTGGCCTTAGTATGCGAACAAGGCTTCAATAGCTCAATTCATGTCGAAATTTGTTTTGATCCAATGCACACATATATAGAATTTGGGAGGTAAAGCGCAGCCTGCAAAACCTCTTTAAACCACCAATTGACGTGAAGTCACACTTTGAGGCACACTCTGGGAGGTGGTTCGAGTCGAGATAGTCTGTCGACCTTCTCCTCTGTCGAATAATCATTGAAGTTTTGGACCAGACGCCGTAGGCTTAGATTATTTGTTTGCAAAATCTTGTTTACATTATAACATACTGAAAGCAGGTTAATAGGACCTTCTAATATGCAAAAAATGCTCATATGCATAATGAGGGTGCGTCATTTTGGTTGACCTCGTTGTTGATTCAACAGCAGCACGTGAAACTTCGGAGCTCTTTGTCCCCATTCCCATTATCTCTCAACACCAACGCCAGCAGCAAGAAGAATGAACTCCGCCGCGATCGCCCAAGTGTTCCAGCCCGATGCGCTCAAGGGCCGTGTCGCGCTCGTGACGGGCGGCGGCTCGGGCATCGGACAGGAGATCGCGATCAAGCTCGCCGAGTACGGCGCCAAGGTCGCGGTCATGGGCCGCCGCGAGGGTGTGCTGCAGAAGACCGTGGACATCCTCAAGGCCAAGGGCCTCGATGCGATGTACGTCAAGGGCGACGTGCGCAACGCAGAGAGCGGCGACGCCGCTGTGGCGCAGGTCGTCGCTCATTTCGGCAAGCTGGACGTGCTCGTGAACGCCGCGGCGGGCAACTTCCTCGCGCTCTCGGAGAAGCTCTCAACGAACGCGTTCCGCACCGTGCTGGACATTGACGCCGTGGGCACATTCAACATGTGCCGCGCCGCGTTCGAGGAGCTCAAGAAGAGCAAGGACTCGCGCATCATTAACATCACCGCGACCCTGCAGCTCCCTGCGACGTGGTACCAGGTGCACGCTTCGGCCGCCAAGGCTGCCGTGGACAGCATCACGCGCACGCTCGCGCTCGAGTGGGGCCAATTCGGCATCCGCGTCATGGGCGTTGCTCCCGGCCCGATTGCCGATACCACTGGCACGCAGAAGCTTGCGGGCGACGTGGACCCAGCGCAGATCAACGACTTTATGAAGTCAACGATCCCCATCGGCCGCGCCGGCCAGAAGACCGACATTGCTGGCACGATCCTCTTCCTGGTCTCCGCTGCGGGCTCGTTCGTGTCGGGCGACGTGTTCATCGTGGACGGCGGCAACTACCTCTTCAAGCCGCCAGTTATGCCGCGCGAGACGCTCTCGGGCTGGTCCAAGCAGATGGAGCAGAAGTCGCGCAAGTTGCCAGCGTCCAAGTTGTAATTCGAGAGTCACGACCATGCCCAGGAAGCCCTCGTGTGTGTAAGTAGCTCCTCTCCTTTCTCCATTTCAACGATAAAATAAAACTAAATAAAAAGCAAATGTGCGGTGACGATTAGGTTTTTAGTGTCGCCTTCCAAGAGACTGAGTCTATGATGTGAGCGAAGTAGAATCTATCGAGTAGTGAAAAGATCAGAGGATGAAGCCCAAGCTCCGGTCCGAGTTGCTTACGACATCGCGCTCATGGCTGAGAGGTCTGCGTGGTGCGCAGGGATCGACTCCAATGGGACGGCCTGAACGGTCTTCTCGCCATCAGTCTGCACAATTTCAGCAAGGCATCCACATTGTTTAGCTTCACGAAAGATAACCAACATCCACTGATCACAACAAGACTGAGAAACTTACAGGCACGTCGGTCGCTTTCTGCTGCGGGACGGGCAGTGGCGTGTCAGCCACCGACGGCTTGAACGTGCTGTTCATCGGACGGCCTGGGTGACCGCCACCGAGGTACGTCGGGAGCGATTCGAGCGGGATGCCGTGCTTCTGCGCCGTCTCCAGGAACTTGTCGCCCTCCTTCTGCTCATTTCCCAATCATCATATTATAAGTGATCAGACACTGACTGAGTCCAACAAGAGCGCACCAGTCAGCATAGCTGTGCTACGTACAAACACTTGGATCTTCTCGCGCGTCTCCGGGTCGATGAGGCTCGCAATCATCTTCCACGCGCCATAGAATACGAATGGCGCGTTGATCAGGTAGAGGCGATGCAGTGTCTCCGGGTAGTAGAGCTGCCCAATGTCGAAGATGGGCTATGGGGACACACAAAGAAGAGCTATTCGCGTCACCGAGCTAGATCATAATCATGGCAGCAACAACACTAACGCACCTTTAAATAGTTGATGATCGAGCGCGAGATGTGCTTCATGCCGAGGCCCTTGAGGTCGACGATGCAAATGTGCTTATACACGCGGTGGCCGAGGCGCTTCGAGACAGCCGCCTTCTCCCACTGGATGCGCTCCATGTACTGCACGCGATGCGGCAGCAGCAGGTCGATGTGGCTAAAGTGCTTCTGGAACGCGTCGATCTGGATCTCGGCGATGCGGTCGACCGCGATGAGGTGGCCATCGGTGTCCTCACCGTAGAGCTGCCCAGGCCAGCAGTCAAAGTAGATCTTGCTGTGGTCGAGCTCGCGCATGAGGATGCTGTCGGCCCCATGCGCCGCGCGCCACGCGAGGATGCGCTTCGCCTCAGCCATCGTCACCTGCATGCGGTTCTTCTTGTGCGTGCAGAACGCGCGCGCCATGCGGATCTTGAAGTCCTCTGTGCACGCATCGTCGTACTCGGTCTGCAGTGCGTCGTAGTACTGCTGGTCGTCAGCGCTCAGCGGCTGGCCTTCTTCGATCATCGTCATCCTGGGTGTTGCTGCTGCTTTTTACTGGAGCTCTTGGGTGCGCTGCGCGGCTCGAAACGAAGAGTGCCCTCCGTGAATGAGAGAAAGCCGCAGGCTACAGAAGATGGAGATGCCGCCTCGCGCACCTTATGCACCTTGTTCCACTTCTGCTTTCGAGCCTGGCCTCGCTCGGTAGGCGCCAATGGGGTGTTCAAGGAGGCGACAGTCGTGCTGCGTCGCTCGCATTGCCTACGAGTTCTGGGCCGATCTTTCTTTCCGTGTCGCTTCGCGCTTTGTCAACGGCCGCAAGTCCGACATTCAGCCAATCAAATAGCGTCAAATATAATTTTGGCCAATGAGGAGCATGTAAATGGGATTATTTCCATCTAAAAATATCGCAGTCGTAACGACGTGGAAGCAATTTTTAGACTTGTCTCGCTGAAGGTCATGGAAGTGAATGCCTGTGCATGTGTATGTGTGTTGCATGGAAGAAGGCGGCATGTGGCTCTGTTTCAAGTGTCTGCTCGTCTGCGTCCGCCCGTTCATTCGTGTTGGTTACCTGCCCTTATAAGTCAGTCTCAAGCGTGTATTCTTTTCTTTCAAAGACGCATGGTCGTCAAGCAGGTCCGAGACGACCGTTCAGAAAACGTAGCACTCAACAACACAGCGCGCATCTAACCAGAGCTTCTCGTTCTTGTTTCTGTATTAAGCTGCTGGTATCTGCTCATGGATCGTCATTGCCACCTGCTCCTTGTGGCTCAGCTGAACTACCTTGTTGTCCGCCTTGCCTGCCTGCCATCTACAAGCGCGTGATCTCCCAGTCCTGCACCGTGCGCTCGAGCACGTCTTCTGGCGCAGTGTCGAACACGCCGGTCTCTGTTCGTCGCGGGTTGTGGCGCTCCTTGAGGATCTCTGGCTTCGGAATGATCGTGCCGGTCTTCTTCGATACGCGCACCTTCTCACCCTCATCCGTGAAGCGGATCGCCACGCGCGTTGGCTTGCTGTAAAGCAATAACACCATAATTAGCAACCAATGTCATATACGAGCGCTGGCTGTTGAGCTCAAGTGTAAAATGCTGGGACGTACCCGATGGAAGGGTCCACCAGGTTCACGTTGCTGTAGTGGATCGGACCAGGCGACAGGTACGAGCGGCCGGCCGCGACCGGGGTCGACTTGACGTAGCGCGAGTGCTGCAGATATAGTAGAGATCATACAGTGAGTTATTCGACCATAACAAGCGTGACGCCACACTGATTCGATTGGAGTACATGGTCACTTACCATGTTGATGTTCTCGACGATGACCTTGTTCTGGTCACGGATGACGCTCACGACCGCACCCTGCTTGCCCTTGTGCGGACCATTGATTACCTCAACCTGAATCACATTCCAATACACATTCATACACAGATAATGTCAGCAAATCCATCCCGCTTGAGCTGCTCATTGCGCATTTTTCGCTTCCGCATGATTGCCGCAGTCGTGACACCAGCAGAAACAATACAGTACAAGCAGACGTACAAGGTCTCCGCGGAGCACGTGCCAGTTGCCGATGAGGTCAATAGGCTTGGATTTTCGTCGCGGGCCGCGGCGGAAGGCGAGAGGGATACGCGTCGCCATGCTTGCTGCTCGGTCGACAACTTCTTTCCTGCTTGCTTGTTTGCCTTGGCTGGTCTCCGCCTTCCGTTCCGCAGATGTACCGTATCCTTGCCATATAGTATGCTCTGTGCTTTTGTGTCTTTTACTATTTTGTACTTATTCGGAAGTTTCGTACTTGTGCGGGTCTGGTGAAAATCATTGCAATTGATAAAAATTCAAACGAATAAGTGGTAGTATTTTTTATAAAATACAATAAAAGCGGAGAAATCAATGGGGTTTTCGCTGTGCGTTACTAAAAATGAATTGTGCTCGTCGTTTGAATTGACCATGCTGACAGCCACAAAAGCACACCCAAATACCCACTATTAAGGTGGCATGGGTGGTGGGTTATTGATCACAAGCGAGAGCCACCAGAAAAGTCTGAGAGCCACAAAGGGGGAGTTGGAAACGAGAAGCTCCACCAGCAACGAAGGACTGCCGCCATCTCACGCAGCGAGCGAGTGAGAAGGGGGAAGAAGACCAGCAGCAACCAGCAGCAAACAAGAGAAGAGATCATGTCGGACGTCGAAGTCGCGTCGGTGCCAAAGGCGCCCAAGGTGAAGAAGTCGGTCCCTGCGGCCGAAGGTGACGACGTGTCACCGCCAGGCGCCCCCGAGGATGTCACAGCCATGTTCGACTTGTCCAAGAAGAAGAAGAAGAAGAAAGTGAAGAAAGAGGTGCGTTTGCGTTTGGGTTGATTTCTTTGTCTACATGTTGCTGTGTGTGGATGTGTATCGGACGCAGGACTGAACGTGTTGTTGCTGCATGTGTGTGCGCTTTGCTCATTTACAGAAGAAGGAAGGTGACATCGAAGAAGCCGCGGAGACGGGCGCTAGCGCCGAAGTGAATGGCTCGTCGTCCGTGCTGGTGCAGGACCCGGCGACGTACTCGTACAAGGACGAGCTCCTGGCGCGCATCATGTCGAAGCTGCTCGCGAACAACCCGGAGCTAACGGACCGCAAGCGCCACACGATGAAGCCGCCGCAGCTCATGCGTGTGGGCACGAAGAAGACGCTGTGGGTGAACTTTCAGGAGATCTGCCAGATGATGCACCGTAGCCCAGAGCACGTGCTGCAGTTCACGCTCTCGGAGCTCGGCACGGAAGGCTCGATCGACGGCAACCAGCGCCTCGTGATCCGCGGTCGCTACGTGCCAAAGTACATTGAGAGTCTGCTGCGCAAATACATCACGGAGTACGTGTCGTGCCAGATGTGCCGCTCGCCGAACACGACGCTCACGCGCGACAGCGTCAGCCGCTTATATTTCGTGCACTGCCAAGACTGCGGCTCGTCGCGCTCCGTGGCGGCCATTCGTTCGGGTTTCCACGCCGCGACGCGCGCCGACCGAAGAGCCGCACGCAAGTAATTGGTGGCGACTGCAGACTAGGATTCGTAGACAAGAGGCTCGGCTTCGGGCGTCATTGTGTTGCTCTCTTTCTCTCATTTCTCACAAGCGACTCGGCTGGCCGTGCTGCTTCGTGGCATTGGCACGAAGCTGAATGTGTGCTGAGTTGAGAATGGAGAACGAGCATTGCGACGAGAAGCAAGAGGACGATTGATATAAGGAGAGAAGAGAGATGGACAGAGCAAGAGAGGTGATGGATAATGGTCGCTTTTGATCCAACATGCATGCTTCAATTGTCTGTTTACCGGTCTTTGTAATCAAAAATGGAATCGCAGTCTCGCGTGTGTATGGATGGATTCTAATCATGTGCATATATTTAATCACGAACATGCATTATTGGGCTCTTGGAGCTTGTGTCTGCCTGCTATTGCTTTGTCTATCTGCGGAAGATGGTGATGTGGCGCTCGAGGCCCTCGCCGACACTCACGTGCTGCAGGCCGAGGCGCTCGGCGCAGTCGTGGGCGAGCAGGCGCTCAAAGCCGTTGAGGTTCGCGTCCAAATGGAGCGTCTCGGTCGCGCCGGACTCGCTGTACGCCTCGATCTTCTTGACGAGCGAATGGGAGCTGCCGGTCGAGATGCCTGGGTTCACGCTGCCACCGTAGCTCACCTTTGGTGCTGATGGCGCCTTCTTGACGACAGGTGCTGGCGCTTTAGCGACTGGCTTGGCAACGACGTCCTCGTCATCATCGGACGACGAGGCCTCGTCACTCGAAGAGCTGTCAGCGGCGGCGCTTGGCTTGGAAATTGTGGTGATTGGCGCACTCTTTGGCTTGACGTCTTCGTCGTCTGAAGAGGACTCCGAGTCGGACGACACCTCGTGCGGGTTCGCAGCACTGGTGACCGGAGCAGCAGCAGCGACAGCAGGCTTGGCTGCTACTGGCGCGACCTTGCGCACAACAGGCGCGGCGAGCACAACTGGGCGCTCGTCCTCGTCGTCGCTGGACTCGGAGCTGATGGCGCCATTCTGAACTACTGGTGCTGGCGCTGGCGCCACTGGCTTCGCAACCGCAACCTGCTTCTTCTGGGCAACAGCAGTGGCGTTCGTAACCGACTGTGGCGGGAACGCGTTCACGACGATCGGCGACTCGTCCTCGTCAGAGTCCATCGACTCGTCCTCTTCTTGTTCTTCCTGCTGTTGCTGCTCAGACTCTGCCTCGTCGTCCGACTCGGACTCGCTCGTGAGGTCGTACTTTGGCACACTCTCAATGTACGAGATCTCCGGAACCGCTGAGGCTGGTGCTGGGGCCGCGATAGCTTCGGTCTTAGCCACCTTCTGCTTCTTCAACACAGGCTCTTGTGCCATAGTCACAGGCTTCACAGCCACAGCCACTGGTGCTGGGACTGGAGCTGAGGCCGACTGGACGAGTTCCGTGCGCGTGTGGCTGCGCAGACTCTTAAACTTGTGCACCGAGGCGTCACAGTCGGCGCAGAGCACGACCTCACACTGCTCGCACATGACGCTCGACTCGCTCTCTTCGCACTCGTCGCACGTCGGGTTCTTCTTCTCTTCAATAACAGGAATCGGCGCGAGCTTGACGCGCTCGTGGGACTTCATCACCTTGGACTTGTGCACGAGCTCATTGCACGAGTCGCAGTAGAGCGAGTCATCACACTTGGCGCACTGCCACGACGCAATGTCCGGCGTCTCGCACTCGATGCACGTGCGGTCCAGGTTCACGCTCGTAGAGGCAGTGGCGGCGACTGGAGCCACCACACTGGCAGCAGCCTTGGTAACCTTGGCTTTCTTCTCCTTCTTGGCAGCCGGCTGCGCGACAGGGGTCGGGAGGTCGTGGTTGTACGCGCACTGCTCGCCGCGCTTGCAGAGCCCACTGGCAAAGAACTGGCACGGACGCTTCGCAGCCACTGGCGCAGCAGCAGCGACCGCTGGCTCCGGTGCCTTTCGCTTCAGCGCTTGTCCGTCGACGGACGCCTGTGGAGCAGTAGCAACGGTGTCGTCACGGATGTGCGCAAATCGACACTTGGCGCCGATGGAACAGTGGCCACGCGCAAAGTGGCGGCACACGAGGCTCTCTGGGATATTTGGGATCTCTGACGACGCAGTAGCACCTGAGGCTGGAGCTGGCTGACGTGGCGCCTTTGGAGCCTTCGCAGCCTTGACAGTCGGGACCGCAGGAGCAGCAGGAGCGCTGCTGTTATCCCCCGTAATATGCAAGTACCTGATCGTAACGACAAGAGAGAAACGCCAATAAGCAACTTGTCCATCACAGTGGAGATGATGAAGACAACAATACGATAGGCAACAAACGTACTTGCAGGCGTCGCCCTTTCGGCAGATGCCAGCGACGAAGCCGCGGCAGGTGCTCTTGGACTTGGTGAACTTGGGCACCATTTTGACCGAGATCGGCTTGCCTTCGAGCACCGCCCCATTCGTCGCCGGCACGGCCTTGAACGCGCTCGCGCGCTTGGCAAACACCACGTGCCTGTTGAGCAACACATAGAGAGTATTAGCAACATCTCATAGACAAGCAGCTACACACACGTAGACAACGAGGGAGCAATGATAGTCACTTACGCTCCGCCAAAGTCGTCCACCTTGACGCGCAGGATGGGGCCGTAGGTGCGGAACATGTTGATCAGCAGGCTGTCAGTCACGCTCGGCGCGAGGCCCGCGACCTGCAGGGCACCAGTGTTGCCTTCGTCCGCCATTGCTTTGTTGTGTGTATGTGTAGTGGTGGTGGCTACTGTGTGCACAGAGCGAGAGAGAGGATGCAAGCGCTTCGCTTCGTCTCGTTCGTCCAAGCCGCGAGCAATAATCAGTGATGCGCGACTTTTTGGTTGGCTCATAGAGAGAGAGGCCGGTTTGCAGTTCGAATAGAGGTCTGCGACCAAGCTTATTATTACCTATTTAAAACAAAAAAGAGTAAATACGTGAAATAAAAAGGTTATTGCGGCATCCTGGCTGCTAACTTGACAGCGGGAATACGCAGGATGACCGAGACGGCGCGCGTGGGCGAGCGCAAGCGGAGGCGGCCGGAGGACGACGCTGCGGCTGTTGCTGGTGACGACGAACAGCAGAGCGCAAGGCGCGTGAATGGCGCTGCGAATGGCACAATCGACGTGACTACGAACGGGTACTACCAGCGAGCAAACGGGCATGATGCAGAAGAGAAGCACGAATATGAAGAAGCCGACATGAGCAGCATTGCAGTCAGCGGACACAGCAGCCGTCACGAGGAAGATGAAGGAGAGACCAAGCATCAGGAAGAAGACACAGCTAATGGTGGTGCCAGCGGCCAGGGAGAGCACACAGGCGGGAATACAGAGAGTGATGGCGATGACGACGACGAAGAGGAGGACGACGTGCTCGTGGTGCTCGAGCTCGCAGATTTCAAGAATCACCCGATCTTCGACGACTACCGGAGCATCCGCATCGAGGTGTGTGCGTGTGTATGCGTTTAATATTGTGCTGGCATTGTGAACCTGACTTGGAGCTCTATACTAATGACGAACAGGGCATTGACACGGCGGCGCCCGTGCTGCAGATCGGCGAGTACACGCTCTACGGGCAGCTCGAGGAGACCGTGGGCACCAACTTTTTCTACGACACGACCAACCGGACGCGCGAGAACAAATACCAGTACGTGGGGCAGACGATTAAGAAGATCAAGTTCACGATCACCCCGCCCGAGCCATAGCAGCAAGTAAGTGTCATGAACCAATAGAGAGAGCAATTCATGAACAGAGCCACTCGCATTCGGTAGCTCGTGGTGGTGACGGTGCGTCCATTTGTGAATATTTCGTTGTTGTTTATACGCGTTTTTTCTCTTTTGTTTAGAGATTTCTTCATGAAATGAAGCAGCGCGAGTGTGTGTGTGTGTGTTGATCTCTTTCTCAGCCGGGAAGGCTTGCACAGGGGCTCTAGCGGTAAAGCTGCTCGACCGCGAGGTTGTGCGCGATCTCGAACTCCCACTTGTCACCGTTCGCGAGCAGCTTGGCCTTGTCGTAGAGCAGCTCCTCGTGGGTCTCGGTCGCGAACTCAAAGTTTGGGCCCTCAACGATCGCGTCCACGGGGCACGCCTCCTGGCAGAAGCCGCAGTAGATGCACTTGGTCATGTCGATGTCGTAGCGCGTGGTACGGCGACTGCCATCCGCACGCGGTTCCTAGTAATGCAAGAAAGAGAAATCAGAGGTGAGTGAGTACCAGTACGTCACCATGATCGGGCCGGTGGTCCATGCATGGACGGACCACCGGAAACCAGCAGACAGAACGCGAGTGGACGTACGGCTTCAATAGTAATAGCTTGCGCGGGGCAAATGGCTTCGCAGAGCTTGCACGCAATGCATCTACAGCAACGACATCACATAACGCCATCAGCATTCTCTCATACAACAAAAACATACCAACAGCCCACACGAATAACAAGGTTCCGTACCGTTCTTCACCACTCGGGTAGCGACGCAGCGCGTGCTCGCCGCGGAAGCGCGGGCTCAACGGACCCTTCTCGAACGGGTAATTGATCGTCACCTTGCGCTCCAGGTGCACCTCGAGCGCGAGCCACGTGGCGCGGAAGATCTCGCCGAGGAAGAAGAGGTTTGCGGCCTTCTCGACCACGTCGTTCCACTTGGGCTTCTCGATCGCGTTGTCGCTCTCGTTGCGCACAGGGGATGCGGTGGAGAACGCGCGCGGCGCGGACACGATCGCGGTGCAGACGGATGGCGCCGCCGTCTTCTTGGCGGCCGCCGTGAGCAGAGATCGACGCAGCAACGGGGCACTCATGCTTGCTGGCTGTGGCCTTGGGCTGTTTGGTATCACACTCGAATAGCGCAACTCCACAAACGGAGGGCTCACGAGAGCGAGGCGAAGAGGGAGACGGTGGCTGAAGGTAGGGACAGTTCCGAACAAAGTAGTGCTTTTTCGGGATATTTACATATCTTAAATACGGAACATCCGGGAGAACAAATGTTGGGATTACAATTTTTGTGGCTGTCTAAACAGGCCCTCAGTGGCAAGTTTTTTTTTTTACAAAACTTAGACACTTAATTTTGGTGCCACTTATTGAGAAAAGCGAAATATCACAGACCAAATATTGTGGCGTGTTTGGATGTCAAAATGACACCATAAATTACTGCAGCAAGAGCGCCAAAGTCGCAATAATATTCAATTCGAACCTGAATTTCAAAGCGCAATAACATTTGTGACACACTTGCGATTTGCATGTCGGCAAGCAAGAGAGTGACGCAGAAAGCGCGAGCGACTTGCAGTTCTGCTTGCAGCAGTCTACGCAGCTCGGTACCTGATCAAAGAGCGGTGCTGCGAGAGTGCACTGACCGGTGCTGCGTACGTAAACGAGCTGCTGCGTAAATCAACGAACAGGATCAGATCGCTCGAGCAGCTGCAAATGGATCGAGACGTGTTCAAGCGTCTGAAGCAGTTCCTCGGCGGCGGCGCGCTACTTCAAGACTCAGCGAACGTGTCAGTGAGCAAACAGCTCTGCATTTTTCTCTATGTCGTTGGACAGAGTGCGTCTTATCGATCGGCTCAAGACCGCTTCCAGCACAGCGGAGAAACAATCAGCAAGCACTTCAACGCGGTGCTGAAGGCTCTGGCAGTATATGCGCCCCAATTTATTCGTCTCCCCAGTGCTGCGTGCCCGCCCGAGATTGCGGACAACCCCAAACTCTACCCGTACTTCAAGAACTGCATTGGCGCCTTCGGTGGCACGCACATCCCTGCAAGCGTTCCAGTCGATGGCCAGAAATCATTTCGCAACAGAAAGGGAACAGTGAGCCAGAATGTACTTGCTGCATGTTCATTTGATATACGTTTCCTCTATGTCTTGTCCGGGTAGGAAAGCTCGAGAGCAGACGCAACAGTTTTCGATGGCTCTTGCAACAAGGACTTCAAGACGCCACACGACAAATACTACCTCGGTGACGCAGGCTACGGGCTCTGGTTGCTGCTTGACACCGTTTCGAGGCGTCCACTATCATCTCAGAGAATGGGCATAGGGGACACTAAGGTACGTGTATAATCTGTTGATTTTGTGACTATGCTGAGCACTACACTTGCGATACTACTGACTGGAAGCAATTTTAATGAACGCAATGTATGTAGACCTCAAAATGCAGAAGAGCTCTTCAATCTCAGACACGCGCAGCTGCGGAATGTGATCGAGCCTGTATTTGGCGTCATGAAGAAGCAATTTCCCATTTTGAAGACATGCCAGAGTTTCCAGTGAACATCCAAGCGGCGATCGTTCTCGCTCTCTGTGTGCTACACAACTTTATTCGAAGTCAGACTATGGGACAAAATTACTATGAGTAGCTCTATAGAAACCAAGAGGAGGAATGTTGTGGCACCGAGGACGCAACTCAGTTACCAGAGAGCAGTCGCACAGGATCAGAAGAGAGAGAAGCTCGCCGTAGAATTTCTCAAGCGGTGTGGGAAGACTATTGCGCTCTTATCGGTCAGTGAGTAAATGAAATGCATTCATGTTACTGCTACTCTCCCTGAATTTTTTGGATTTGTCTTCTAAACCAAATATCTCGAGCTTCACCTTTCTTCATGACACAAAATATTGCAGCTTTCTCTTTGTGAAGCACAACTACGAAAGCCCACGCCATGTCGCCGTGAGTGAGCACTTCTTCGTACTCGTTTGCGACGATCTCAGCAGCCATTTCTTGTTTGGTTTTGTGCGTCGCTTCAACTTCGTACTCTGCTTGGCTTTGTACGTTTTCTCTAAAACATTCACGATAGACATACCTGCATTTGGACGTGGGCACATGCTTGGCCGCGCAGCTGTATCGACCGTCGCCGAGCTCCTTTCACGCTTTGGTCTCGGTATGGTGTCTGGAAGAGTGGCTCCGCTGCCCGAGCTGTCGCTCGCCAGCGAAAGTTCTGGGATGCTAGCGTTGGAGCTTGGTGCTGAACGTTGAGCAGATACCACAGTACATGACGACAGCGCGAGCGCTTCGGTAGCGACGGAACAATCGAAGAGCTGGTGCAGGCTGCGGTACATTGGGAATAGCGCAAAGCGGAAGACCTGGAGATCCGATTTTGGCTATTTATCACATCACGCATAACTGCATTCATTAGAGGTGATCAATGTGGAACACCAATAGAGAATACACACACAAACGTACCTATAGCAGTTCATCCCAGACTGAGTCTGGCGCAGTCGGCAACTTGAGTACGCCATCCCATCCAAAGCCGCTATTGCTTTTCAGTCAATTGAGGGCCTTGTATTTCTTTTCAGCTTCATACACCAGCACACACACTATAAGCGACAGTAAGCAAGATAAACAAAACAGTCACCTTCTTACCTCTGCCAATCTTGATTTCAGCTATCTGTAGTCGTATGAGACTGCAAAGCAGCCGTTTAACACTGTTGTTGCCGTTCTCCACGCTTCTTTCTTCCAGCCCGGGTCCGCTCTCTCTCCTGCTAGTGTCTGCTCCAACATAGCGTCAACTAAGAACGCATCCTTCTCGTTGTCCCAGGATGCTCGTTGCGCGTTCTTCCTGGCCATCATGGACAGCACGTGCGTATGTGCACCCATCCCAGCTTTGCTTTCAGAGTGCGGCTGAAACCAATGCTTTTCACCAGCTCCTGTGTGTTGGAAATTGAGCGTGTGGTCAAGAGAGAACGTTCCGTGAGTGTTCATGAGCTATTTTTGTAAAATTGAGATTGGCGTGTTTGGACAACTGCATATTTGTGGATCATGATAAGTTGTAAATTCAAGATTGGATCGAATCTTGAATTGCGTATTTGTTGTAAGCGCTGATGATCTGGTTGTCCAAATGGGCCCTAAATAATAGAAAATGACTACTGTGTGCCCCACACTAAAATATCAACGGCTTCAAAGCATGACGTTGAGACGATCGGTATCTCTGATAAAGGCAATGCTTGCGGGAAGAGGAATTGGTCCTGAATGAAGTGACAAGTGATCCGAAACTGGTCTTTTAAATTAATATTTTTGGCATACTACTCCGTTTCACAAAAATGTGTGCATCAGATTTCAAACATGTTGCTCAAAATAACCATGGTGAATCAGCTTTCGCCGATTGGACACAAAAAATAGCGAAGTTTAGGGTTCCCAGTCCATCAGACGGTATTCCAAAACGCGCGTAAACATAAGAGATATGCTACAGAAACCAGTATCATTTTAGGAAG